>UZAF01018276.1:8148-34904 GCA_900617895.1 Haemonchus placei | reverse complement strand
TGAATGAATGAATGAATGAATGAATGAATGAATGAATGAATGGAATGACCTGCAAAAAAATGCTTGCTGCGACACCGAACGCGGGAAAGGCAGCAGAGCAATGGATTAACACAGAAGCGAAATGATTGAACAGAGGATGGTCAGGAGCTCGTCATCCCTTTTCCTATTTGAGCCGGATGCCAGTGTCGCTAGTTAGCCAACGTCCGCGTCGCAGTGTCAAACGTCGCCAACCAATAACATTAGAGAGGATAACGCCTTTCCAATGCAAGTACTTGAAGAAACGAATGTTGCGCCTATCATTCACTACTATTGTTGTTGCGGTACTAAACGGTTTGTAGATTATTCAGTATTTATATTAAAGTGAAATGGCGATAGCATTGCCATGTTGCCAGAAAATCTGCGGAGCTGCATAAGGAAATACAATTCCTGAAAAAAACTGAAACTACTTCAGGATAAAGAGAGCGTCAAATTGTGCTCCAAAAGAAGACTATATCAACTTTCCCAACAGAGCATTCAACTTGAACATTGAAATTCGGACGCATCGTTTTCAAGCAAATACTCACCATCTATAATACTCTATCTTATCGGATTCCTGGCATCCACCGATGTATAAAACTCGTGTGGGTATGGAGTCAGACCTCTGTTTTTACTACTGGTTCGCTTGCACATTGAAAAACTTCGTGATGCAAGTACAGTTGTATTATTCGGAAGGTCTGAGTTCAGCTGCAACTCTCTTGTATGCTCGTCAAAAGTGATTGAGATCACGAAAGTCACGCCAAACAGCTCCTCGAAAATTATCAATTGATTCCCTATAGGTGTAGTCCGCTTTCTTTCCATCCGCCACTATGACAGGCCGAAGGTGTTTTAGAGCAAAAAAACATAACGGGAGCACCAAGACTCACTAGCACGGAAGGAGGACGAGGAGGGTGCGATCGGTGCAACGTAACGGCCATCGAGAAAAAATAAGAAACGTCAAACTGTTGATAATGTGTAACTCTGGTTCTGCATTTTGGCGCTTGAGCATTTCCAATGTGTAGTCACCATCTCGTGTTTGAACTTGTCGAATTTCTCATTTGATAATTTATTCTCGAGATTGAGGAAATAAGACCATTCAGGCTAATGTATAATAGTTGGCCATTAAATTCTTAATCAACAGCTCCACGTACATCTAGGCGATAGTGGATAATCAAGTAAATAGATGAGGTAAAATTATGTCAGTGGATTCAAGTAAAAACTGAAACTCTAATGAAACACTACACTCAACGAAGAAATGCGAGTGGTCACACAATATGTAGCATTTGGTAGAGAGTTGGTGCATCCTTGATGTATTTAAAATATAATTTCAAACTTCCAGTCAACTGTGGACTGTTTTGTGAGGGCGGCAACTTCCAAACCGTGGCACTCTAACGCAAAATTTCCCAGGAACGTCGAAGGGCTCACTTGCAAATGCACCACTATCCGTAACTTGAGAAATGGCTGCCACCGCTGCTGAGGCATGATTAGTATTTGATGCTTCCATGTCGTTTTGCAACACAACATTCATTCGATAATATTATAGATGCATCCAATGGAAATGTCTGCTAGAGAAGTATCACATGGGCTGGGGCTTGACTGAATCACTGAAAGATCACCAGCTCACAGTATGGGCAGCATCGTACTTAGCTCGAGGGCACTTTGCAGAATCGTGGTTTGAGTTGTAGCCAATTCAAGAACGAAACATGGGTACTTATGCAGTTACTGTACTGGTATTGAGACAGTGTCTAGAGTATCATCAACGGGTATACAAAAATTTGGGAGAAATCGCAGCAATAAGAGCAGTAAAGCATTAAAGGAAATCAGTTGAGTGAAGAAAACAGAGGTTATGCGAAATGCTCTAAGTTCATATGATACGGTCGAAAAAGGTAGAGCATGGCATCAAAAACAAATGAAATAAACTTTTTCAAATGTCAATTAAAAGTGCATGACCAACCGCGATCAATAAGACTTCTAAGCAAGTGAAGCTAAGGAAGCTACTCTCAATGAATGTTTAGCTGAAAGCTGATGATAATATTCAACTGTTTTGATTCTAATCTATTAAATACAACATATGTGAAACTCCGCCACTTTTTTAGCCTAAAAACACTTCATAATTCTATTAAAAGGTAGGTATATATGTAACCAAGGATTGGATGACGCGAAAAGTACTAGACCTTAGCTCGTTTTATGACCGTAATGGAAAATTTGCTTTAGTTGTTGCTAGGAAACGTTCATATAAGCATCGCTTCCCCCTCCTTTTCTCCTAATTGTCGTCTTAGACGCCCTCTACGACCCAATCAGGCAGATGGACCAAGTGAAGTGTTTTTTTTTTGATTTTGTTTTTGTTCGAATTATTGAGCAAATATGTCGACTAAAAAAATCCAAGGAGTAAGACTCGATTGGTGCGATGCTTCATCTAATTCCGACAGCTTGATTTCCCAATGAAGGGCAAGCTTTCCACACGAGCTTGCGCATGCCTCTATATCACCAACTCTTCTCATCATTTCGTGAAAAACAAAGTGTGAAGAAGTAAAGCGGTTTACGAACTTTGCTTGCTTTACAATCTGGAACGGCCTTCAGCCATGATTTATAACTCTGCATTACCGAGAAATGTATCCTCCCAAAATACATGACTAGAATTGTGTATCTTGTGTATAGTTAAGTATGAGTAAGGTGAACAATAAATGTAACAGTTCTGATCTAAAATATCTCATGAAGACCAAAGGTAGACCAGGGCATAAGATGGTTGCAGCAACACTTTTCGGTTCCTTTTGACAACGATCCTCCTCACATAGATCTAAAAACGACTTATTGTCATTAGATGTGTCTAGCAGGTGTACCAGTGGAAGGTTCAGTTAGCCATGATTCATAGTAGGTAAGCTTGGAAAAAATCAGGAAAAGATGAGTGGTTTGCGAAAAGCAGCCCGTAATTAGAATGGTTCAACAGATTGTTTACCTGGTAGAAGCAAGTGCCTACAAAGGGGCAATAAAGGGTCGAAGTCTTAAACGCTGATTGAGGAGTAAACAAACGTTGAGCTCTTACAGCGCCATTCTCAGCTTGTATTAAGCTTCTAGATGATATCGTCTACTTGAAGGCCGAAATTTCTTTCTGTGCCTAACATACATTCAGTACACCGATCCGATCGTGAACTGTGCTGTGGGAGCTGACTAAAGATTAAAGCACATTGGAAACTGCTTAGGTATTCTGCTCCAGTCAAGGTGACAGGTGGCGTCGTTGCCACCCGAACGGTTATAGGACCAAAACTCTACCGACCCAAGCTCAAACCAATCTAGGTGCCCGATTTCGCGAAGCTCGATTATTTGATACCGAGCTGTTGTGAGAGTGCAATCACTGACATATACTTAAGTCGACCCAGCGTATCATCATGTATGTCTAATCTTACAACTAAGGTAACAGCAAAAACAGCAAAAAAACGTAGAACAACGCAAAGCAATTCAATTTTTTTTTTGGGCACATGTTTTTGAATGTTGAAGCATAGAAAAATGCTGAATGCCTGAGGAGTACATTTTCAATGACAGGATGTATTGAAAGACTATAACTCGTATATAACTGTATTGAAAACTTGAAAACTATAACAACGCCGTAGGTTGGATCCTAATAAGAAGCTTTGTGAAGCTAAAAAGACGATGACAGATGATGATGGAGTCAAAAAACGCACCCTCCCACAGCAGTCATCTATATGAAGCGTGATTGAATGCGGAATGTGGCGCATTCAATGTCAGCAAATGAGTGTATCCCGTCGGAGTCCTCAGCAGCAAGTCAGCCAGCCGACGACTCGCCAGTCAGCTTACATCAACATACACAAGGTTCTGGCAACCTTATAGAGACTCATTGTCGAGAACAGTAAGGATAGTGATGAAATAGGAAACTTTTAGAATACAAGGATAGCATATTTGATGTATTAGGTTGGCAAATAAGTCCTGCGACAAAAAATTTGAAGCGTTGAAAATTTGTATCAACAGTGTGAACACGGTAGCAAGGGGTATAAACTTGTAGAACATTCCCCGAGCAATCAACACATGAGTGAATAATGGCACGCGTGTGGGCTTTCGCAGCATTACGGTCAGGAAATGGACAACACCCGATTCGTATCATCACCTTCTACTAAGCGCGCCAAGGGAAAAACGGGGGTGTAGCGGCTCGAAATATCAGCAATCTATTCGATGCTAGCACTGCTCACCAATCGACGGTCAACAATCTGTTGGATCGCTTCGCTGTAGGAGATACTAGCATTCGGAGTAACGCAAGCATCGTCCCTTAGTTTAATGGAGGTTGAAGGAATCCATCCACTATGAGTTGCTAAACGCAGACTAGATGGAGACAGCTATCGATTGAATCTATGATCCCCCTTATTTGGCTAGCGGGCTTAGAGAAGGACGATCAAACCGTAAATCAGGTCCTCCAGAGGGACAACGCACGTCGAAAATTCGCTCTAGACCCACGTCAAAAGTTCACCAACCGCGCTTGGTTCCTGGTTACTCATCAATCGTACTCCCGGAGTATTCCCCCTTTCAACTACCATGTGCCCCGCCTTTTTGAACATCCCTTTGTGGAAAAGAAATTTGTAACTTGATGTGATCCAAAAACGGCAGTCAATAACTTTTTTGAGTCACAGCTCCTTCACTCTTGAATAGATGGCATCAGTGATTGGCTCAAAGGATAAAAGAAGGCTGTTGACTTCTTCGGTTAATATTTTTCCGAAAATTGATTGATATGAAAAAATTTTGAAATGATTCAAAAAAGGTCTCCATTTTGTCGCAGGACTTATTTGCCAACGTAATAATTCATCAGACTTTACAGAAAACAGGAAGCCTTTCGGCAGTTGCCATTCTGACTAGCGTACCCTATGGGGCTTCGCCTTTTCCTGTAAATTAGCTCCAAAGTCATGTTCTCTGTCTCAGCAATATCATGCTCTCTGAAAAGCCACTTGGTCTAGATAAGATGAAAAACCAACTCCTTCTCTAGCGGAGCGAAGCTAATTCAGTTATGAACTACTGTGCGAAAAATCAGGGAGCTGCTGGAAGCCTATGAACCTGAAGGAGCTTATGCTTCCTTGCGACTGTTACTGAGCTTATCCAGTATACTTTAATCACCACTATGCAGTGATGAAGGAATGATTGAATGCACGTTCTCCGTCATGCCTCCCTATTAACACGTTTCCCTTTCTGAGGGACCAAAATCGAATCCTTTTTTGACACGGCTCTCCTTCCTTTCGAGGTCGGTTTGTTGGTTCACCACTCGTCTGAGAGGTGACAAGCATTTAACTGTAAACTAGTTGTTCCCCTCCACTACATCTCGAGAACACATTCAAAAACATCTTTATAACTTCGAATGGAAGTCGAGTGTGTGCGCGCATCCCCTAAACTGGATTGACCAACGTCACAACACTATCTTTTTTGTATGCCTCTTTGGGTTGGGCCACGTAAAACTCGACAGTCAATCATTTTCTTCTGATTCTCATAGTTTTCATTAAGCTGCTGTGTTAGGGTCGTAATAAGAAGCTGGGTCATTTACACTCCGCAATTCATCGTATGGTCGAATGTCCATAATTCACTCTGAATCGGAATGCGTACCTTACCGTACCTTCTATGATGCATGACACATCATAGAAGGTACTTGCCCACAGCTCGGCGCTTTGTGTCTCGATCAACATAATTTGAGCCTCAGTCTATCTCTAGTGGTACAACTCCTATAAGGACGACGATTTCGCAAATGAGCTCTGAAAATGGAAGTCGCACGAACTCTATCCCTAAAGCTAACGTCAATGTGCCAAATCTGCTTCGTTGGCATGCACGAACAAAAGAGTGATATCAAGACGGAGGTAATCTCAGAATTTTCTATATAAGTTGCATGTGATTCCATAGCGTTTTCGAGACCGATTCCGAATAGTTGTGTATTGTTGGAATTGCTAAGCTCGGGAGGATAATTTGAAATGAATCCTTTCAAATTGAATAAGAACGAAAGAGAGCTAAACATTTGTTATACTTGCGAAAAACTCTTCGAAACTTGGAAGAAGTAAGTGAAAACTAGACGTTGACCTTTTCAAGTTTGTTGCCGGCTCACGATCTGGATGAAGCTTTGGTATTTTTTTGCACATCGAGGCAGCAGAGCAAGATAGGCTATCCCACATTTCCCTTTTCGGAGGGTTCGCATATCGGTTCTATAAGATTTAAACGAAATTCTCAAAATTAATTTACCGACAATACTACCGGTTTGATTCTACCGGTTCAAATCTAACAGGAAATAGAGTGAGGGCCCTATGCTAGCAGAACCATTGCATTCTGAAAGCTGGCAAAGACCATTTACGGTGATTCCAAACGATGCAGTCAAAAATAGGTTTCGACACACTTCTCTCGAGAATGCGGTGCCAAAGAGTTCTATCCGGCAGTGGTACAAGGATAGGCCTACCACTAATAAACGGGACTCCTACATATGCTCCACTTCGAATGATGGAAGAACAAAATTTCGTGGTTCTAATATGAACTATTGCCCAACCTTTCTAGATGCTCCTATCCCTCATCCGATCCTATGAATTTCGCTTCGGCAATTCGTCAAAAAATGCGGACCCCGGTTGGTTCCAAGTTTCTTACTTAGCGTACTCCCTAATCATTGCTCTTTTTGATTACTATTTCTTCCACCATTTCAGGCATCATTTTGATAAAAGAGAGTCTGCAACTTATGACGGTCTGGAAATGGCATGCAAGGACTTCGTTACGTCTTAGTTTCATAACCTCTCCGGGAATAGTGATTGTTCAATGAATGAGATGAAGTGGTCGATCCATCTGTTGATTTTTTTAATTTCTGAGCTATTTGAAAAATCTAGACGCTAAGTCAAAACATTTATTTTGTCGGAGAGTTTTTTCGCCAAACCAAGTTAAATATTCCTCGCTCATACGTATGCATATATATAAATATATATAGATATAGTTGAGAATTGTACACTATATATATATACATATATATATATATAATACAAAAGATAATACCTTTCATCGGTAAAGCTCGTTCATTTTTGTGTATGATTGGTTGGAGCGAGATAATTCCTGAATCTCCTTGTGTTGATTAGAATTATTGCACAGCGGAATTTCGATGTCAACGATAGAAACCACATATTTTCGAGTGCATAATTCTGGAGGCTGCGAAAGAAAAAAAGAATAGCGAAGTGATCCCGTGTAAAAGCCATTTAGAGCAGACTATTTCCCTTTTTTCGGATTTAATGTAAATTTCTCAGTTTGTGCTACATTTTGTTAAGATATACAGCCATTTTAGGTCACAAAAAGCATACGACATTGGGCATCTAGAGGCAAAACAACAAATCCTCATTAGCCGTACGCCCAAAGCAAGGAAGAAGAACACTGCTCGAGGAAGAAACGTATCACTTGTCAACAACAAGTGGCTGCTGTTTTACATCAGCACACGTTAAGAGAGCATCTTTCTCAAAAGGTATTAATTAGATCACGCATATCACACCTACAGAATCTAGGAGATATGCTCATCATTTCTGAAGACGATGGCAAAAGACAGCGTGTTTCGCTGGAAACAAAAGGCTGAAATCGGATTATGAACTAAGCGATGACCTAATACCATCAACTAACAAAACTGTAGTCTTAATCGAGATCAATATCTGTTTCTAGTAGCTCTCAAGGAAGCGAAATCATCACAACCTGAGTTGCAGATAGTTGAAAATGCAACACGTGTATGTGTATGTATGTAGTGTATTATGACATGAACGAGCATATGCTGTATCCGCCGGAAAGAATATCAATTCTGCAGGGAAAATGCAACTTTGAGATTTATCCGCACTTTCATTGGTCAATTTAGAACGAAGTTTTTTTAGTCTGAATACATCACTGAATTTAGTTTTCAAGCTGTATGAGACGATATTTGAAAATATGCAAGTGTTCAATTCTGGAAAGACTTGTTTTCTAGACTGAAGTCGTACATGAAGCCACTCTTACACGGGATCGAACTTTGGTTGCTTAGATAATTTTCTGCCTTACGTTCTTCTCTGGCCAAACTCGCAAGGCCCTGCCAGCAGTGTGTAAATAGCCCTATTCCAACAACCATATCGGCTATGAAATTCCTGTAGAGCAGAGAACAATCCGGAATCGTCTGATGATTCCATGCCATTATCGTCTTCTTTTTCGGTCTTCCGGATTATGAAAGAATAGCCCTCTAAACTTGAGAGTGAACTTCAAAATCAAGTTCTTTGTAATTGAGCTTCTACATGGTTTTAAAAACCATACCGAGAAGCTCGATGGCTGAGTCTAGTTCTATATGCAACTAGAAAAAGAAGTCGTTCTGAACCTATTACAAACAAAGAAAACGCAAAATCGCGTTTTCCTCGCACATACAAAATTTCTTGCATACTGTATTTTATACAGTTGATTGACTGACCCAAACCCATCCTCTACGATGCGTTCAAGAGCAGTTACAAGCAGAGCAGTAAGTTTGAGCTGATGTAGGTGAACGTAGACTAGTCGAATTCTCTCTTTCTCCTTATTTCCCTTTGCAATCTTACCGACTGCATAAATGCTTTACCTGGCCGCTCTCTTGCTCTTACGCTAATGAACTTCTTTTTTCTTGCAACAGCTCATTTGCCTTTCTACCTTTCCTCAATGCGCAGAGCTGGTCCCAAGTCACCTAACGTTGATTGTTCTTGAAGTGTCGGAAATCTTTATTCTTTCTCTCTTTCACTGTAATCTACGAGTTCGAATTCTCTCGCCTCCCTGGACACAGGCTCCCTATCCGGCTCAATTTCCTCGGATGGATAGTTTGTGCACGATCGGCGTGCCGCGTCGCTGCACTCGCCGTGTGCGCCAAAATTCAATGGGTGATTGGAGCACGCAATGTATATATCAAAGATGAACGAATGCGGCGTGGCGTCTCTTTCAACCGCTGATTAAGCTTGAAGTTACAAGCAATTTGAGGCCGAGAAACCATTACCGAAAGACGCGCTCTGATTCTGAGGTCGCGTGAAGCGCTAGTAGCGCGCGGCGCATTCGATCATCATCCCGAGTGCTATGCAATGTCATGCTTCACTTTGACCTTGCCGTACGCGGAAACTTGAAAGCAACTTAGGATGCGCAATTGGGAAGTAATATCTGTTTGTAGAAGAAGTTAAGTGGAAGTAGAATCAGGCGTGTAAAGTTGTTTTCAGACAGGAAATAGAGGAATTAGAAAATGAGGCCAAGGTGGTCGAAGAAGATCCAATGCTAGAAGCGTGCGGAACAGCTGCAGCACCGTTGGTGTATTCAGGTATCAGCGTGCGGGAAAAGTTCAGACCGCAAAGCCCTTAAACGGTTCAAACGTGTCTGNGTCTGCGGCCACGTGCGAGCGGCTGTTATGACTCGGGCGCACATTATGCAGCACGGTCACGAGGGGTATGGGTACTTACGTGCGTCCGAGGATGCGCGCGGCAAATTGCGCGGCGAAGTGCGTGGTGATTCGAACGACTCTGGCGCCTAGCATTGGGGCCCAAACTCGAAGTAGAGTAGTTTAGTAGGGTCAGCTGATACTACTGATCTACTCTACTTCAAATTTGGGCCCCAATGATAGGCGCCAGAGTCGTTCGTATCCCCACGCACTTCGCCGCACAGTTTGCCGCGCGCGTCCTCGGACGCACGTAAGTTACGTCCCCCGTCACGAGGCACGCAGACACGAGCATTGGCAAGGTTCGCTATTGATCTTTGAATAAAGAAAGCCTTATGGTGGTTATCAGTGAAGATAGAGATCTTTATCGTATATCATGAACTGCTTTCATGGTTGGAATTATCAATAGGATGGATAATTAATTGGTAACTGTATGGCAAATTGGTGAAGGCGGAAGTTGCATGGTCTTGGCAATAGATTCACAGATGATAACATTTTTGGAAGTCAGTAGGAAGAAGAAAAAGCGGAATACTATAGGCGAAGAGAATTCCGTCTGCTGGTACTTAGTCTACCACTGACGTTGCCACAGTTCTGTAGCTTAATCGTTTCAACTAAATTTCGTCATGATGATTGCGACTGATATTGAGCTTTCGAATTGCTGTTAGAGTTGGAAACTTCCGCTGTAATGATATTTCTCATAAACTAGCGTGTGATTGTTCCTCTAAAAAAAAGTAGAGTTATTGAGAGAGTATGTGAATTCGTAGCGGTAGGTTAATGTCGCGCTAAGGTGGCTGTAATTCGATTCGGACGGCGCTCACGACCCGCCGAGCAATCTGCTGTCACGATCAGCAACGGAGCAGGAATTAGGAAGGGACGACCGCAAAGGGACATGGCTAAACCGATCTATGGGCGTTACCTACATTTGAGCTTTCATTGTTTAACAAACAAAAGCAGACAGCCAATATTCGGGATGCTGGACAAGTTCCTTGGCTGTGCCATGCATCGGATTCAAGATTGAATAGTAAAACTGCAGATTGCACAAAAACGTACCTTCGGCTTTTGATTCGTCTCGCAACCTAATGCATCCATCAATTATTTGTATTCGAAAATTATTCACAAATTTAAGGTCCTCAGGAGAATAGGAACAATTGAATATTCTTAGGAGCAACCATTGTTTCAAATTGGTTTCTTTGCCCCCAAAATCACTCGCCTGTTGGGTGACCTCGCTTAATTGCTTTCTGCTCATCTCATTGCCAGACTAAGCTCAGCTAAACCAATATTGATTCTATGAGTATGAAATTCAGTTGTATTTTGAGATAAGAGAAACAAAATCAACTGAAACCATTAACAATAAAGCTGACGTGAATACAAAGTATGCGACACTAATAGGTGAAAATTCGGGATAAAGATAGACATTCAACACATTGTAGAAAACACACTCCTAGCGCACCCACGGGTAAAATAGTTAACAAGTATAGTCTGCCACATTTTTCAAAATATTACAAATGATGTCCAGATATGCCAAGTTAGGTAAATTTAATCTTTCAGTTTTTTCAATTGTTATGGCAAGCCGATTTTTTTCACATGTTTTCTATCTTATTTCACTTGCCATTTCAAGATGTGTAGTTGTAGCAATTATAATATTGTTCTGATTCGTAGAATCGGCACTAGTTCGGCTGAGTCTGCTCAAGGGGTGCACCTCGTTTCGCGCGTCCGGCGAAACCAGTTCACGCCGCAGCCGCCGCACGCGGCGCGTCAGCCCGGACATATGAAGAGAGTCCAGTCGAAAAGAAGGTAACACGGATCACTGCAAATCATCCGCTCCACTGACATTTAGTCTCTAAAACGCCCGCCACTGCGAAGTGGGCGGGATGACCTAGTTTCGACGGACGCGCGGGATGGACGTTCCCTATGATCGAGAGTTCAGTAGTCAACCAGATAAAGACACAATTCACGTACGCAGTGGTCTCTGATTCCTCCTTTAGGATGAGCCTGTAGCTTCCAAGGACAGCAGATGGGACGGTCGGGTCGAAAAACTGTATAGATAGGGCGAATAAGGATTAAAGAAACTGGATTGGCTAACGTACACACCCACAAGTGGCCGTGTCCTCAAGGTGTTGTACTGGCTGTGCCATACACTATGGATCACATATGATGAGAAATCATACAGTGGTAAAGAATGGTGACACTGAATTGTGTAAAGGTTGCAATGGCACAAAATTTGGTTGCATGGAGCTCCAACCGACGGCGGCGGAAAGCAATTTTGACATTTTTGCATACTGTAGTAAGTCTTTACGAGATTACATCAATCGTCAACTTGTCCCAATACCCCTTCAAGCCGCTTCCGTCGTCATAATCCCATAAATCTACGACATTTCTGAAGCATTACATCGCTCAAAATCCGTCGATTTTCGCGCTTACTTCGCCACTATTTCACTATTGTGCACCATCGCTTCCACTATTCCACTTGAACTAGGCACTGAGAAATATCGTGAACTACGCCTTCAAGCAAGTCACCTCACAGGCGGACGAGTTTAGGTGCAGAGTACCCTGGCTCGGAGCTGAATTCCCACTCTGCCTTTCCCGGCCTGCAAAACAATGCGGGCCTACCTCTTTGATTATGCGTGCAAATCACATTATTTCAAGTTACATGTTTGCAAAACCGTTAACTTCAGGTGGTGTCACCTCTTGGAGATCGTTTGACATGCATTTCATGATACGACATTGGCAGTGAATACGTTTCTTTTGCAAACTTCAGACCAATATTGAACCAATTCCAAAGAGTCTACATTGAAGTTTCCACGACAGAGTCACATGTTGTCCCCCTAGGCAATACTTTTCCTCCCAGTAGGTGATCTGCAAGATTGCCTACTGCCTCATTGCCAATTCTGTCTTCCAGTAGAATAGCTTTACTGATGCTGAGTAATGAAATCGAAAGCTTTAGGTACAACAAAAGTCAAGAAGGAGTGCGCTGCAACTCAAGGTACGGCTATTTGATACAGTAACTTGGCCACACTTTCGCATGAGCAATGGCTGCGTCAGAAAGCGAGAATGAGCTGGAAACGATGTTCTCCTCCAATTTCTCAGGCAATGGGAGATCATCCAGAAAGTAAACAATTACCATCATGATTACCCGAGCAAAAACATCCGCAGAAATGTTTGAGAAGAAACTAATTACATGTTTGTCCACAGCATCGAATCAAACATCGATGTTGCAGTTCTGCAATGCAGTAGAACGAAAAATCGTATTCATCAAAAGCGCCCTATTACGCCTTTTCTAAAATCTTTAAAAATTTTTCCATCGCGGCCCTAGCTATACTTTAGCCGGAAACAAGTATCAAAAACTATCTGTCATGCGTGAGTTGTTCAACCCCTATGAATAACGAATGCGTTGGTCATAAGAGAGTTGTGTTTCTGAAGGAAGTTGAGCACAGATCTAGCTCTTTTTCCAGATACGTCCCTACAGAGAGATATCAAATAGGAATCAAATAGAATTCTTACTAGCGCCCTCTCAGTTTGAAGTTATAGCTACGATGTCGATGATCCAGATTGAGGAATTGATCTGTACACGGCTAATCACTTTAATCCATGCAAAGACTATAATAATCAATGGAAATCCATAGATAAGGTCGCACATAGAAGCGTTACAAATTTTTACTTATTTTAGAAAGTGTTGATGGGCTGCATAATGACGGCCAAGTTAGGTATTACTCGAAAAGCAGCCGTTCGCGTTGACAGTGACTTGTAAGAGTGAAAAGGTAGTTAACAGGTTCTTTCCTTGCACCTTCTACGAATCCTGTTACTTTCAGAAGATTCTTTCCTCGTGAAGTGAATTATAAAAACTTATAGCAAGCCTTCGAAAGCACAACAAGGAACCACTGTAACACAAATGTTTTGGCCTACCTAGGAAGATTAATCTATTACGAAATATCACTATTATTGAATTTAGTTTTCGATAGTTCGGATACCTGAGCCTATAGCTAATAAATGAGAACAGTAACGCAGTAGTTGAACATGATTGTGCTTTCAACTGCTTGTGAGAAAGCAAATTTTGCAAGATGCAAAAGAAAAACTATTCTATTGACATAGGGTAGAATGGAAAATTTATCCTGCAAGAGAACCACCATAGACCTGACGTCATGACATTTCGAAGACAGAATCATAATATAGTCCACCGAACTTATAGTCAGTGAGAGGGGACTATACGAATTAGAAAAGCTGTGAAATAAACATTGCCCACTATGTGCTATCAGAGTGGCCGGGAAGTTTTGAGAAAATTTTGCCTTCTTACTTTGAGGGCATGTTGCTCGCGAACGTGCTGAAGGAGGGCTATAGGTTCGATAGCAGCGAAAAGAGCATTGCTGATAGATCAGTAGTACAGCTGATCGGCATGGTCGTGGTCGTTTGAAGTATGAAGGTAAATGTCGACCTAACGATGTGCAATCGATAAGACTACCGGAGCCTTCTGCTTAACCATACGGAACTGATCGCCTCGATACTCAGAATTGGAATAGAATATGGTGACTGATAGAAGCATTGACCCTTTTCTTGTCACCTTCCATGAAAGGCACGATCGATTCTTCTGAGCAGAGATTCGCTTCGACGAAGTTTGTCGAAGCGACTGTCCACTGTCCCCAAATACCGACGCTGACCGAATGGAGAAGACAATCTTCATCGTGTCGAGTGCAAGTCAGTGTTTGTCAGAAGCTCCTCGACTGTGAGGAAGACGTCATCAACCGACTTCATCATTGCTCAGGATAAAAAGTAAAGTCATATAAGAATGCACAGGAAATCGCAATGCTTACCAGCAGACGTAGGGCCACAGCCCGCTATAAAGCGAAGCGCTCACGCCAAGAAAGACATGGGCTCATTCTTCCTCTGATCAACCGTGTTTTTTACTAGGAGAACGTACTAGAGTACATATTGCGGTAAACGCAAGTGTATTCTGTACCGAGTGAGAGAGATGGCGTTTCGAGCTTCCATTTCACACTGATGAGTAGGAAATTTTCAACACCGGTGAGAAGGAAATTTTCGATTGTGATGGATAAACCAACCACCTCACGCGAGGACGTCGATGGATGAGCTGGAATGACTTGGTATAACCTGGCCATCCCTATCCCCAAACACTCATGGCCTTAACCCATATGACTGCCATACTTTCAGAAGCCCATAGGCCTGCTCGACAGTGAAAAAATTCACCAACTTTCGAGAAGTCAAGCAGGTGGTAGATGAATGAATCGCGTCACGGCCTCTTCATATTGGAGTGAATGGAATCAGGAGCGAGCCCAGTATGGAGAGATATTGTGGCTTAGAAGGGCCACTCTCTTGACCACTGATCTAAGTTTATTGCTGTACTTATTTTAGGTTGGAAAATCGACTGAATTTTCTTCAATTTTCCGGACACCCTAATCGATCACAGAAGTGGAAGAACACCGTTGAGGTATTTCTGGTGGTAGGATGAACAAATTCGAGGGATCGTGATACTATGCAAATTTCATCCAGAGTGCATTATGTCTCGATGCTCGCATTGAAAGGACGGTAATCCCTGAATTTTGAAGGTATTCACATTATCCATCCTTTTTATTCTGCCAACACGGTACCAAGGCTATATGTAGCTCCCTACTCGAACTTATATTGGTGCCTACAGTTCCTCCACCCGTGGATTTCGTGGTATCATGTGGTGTGTCTCATACTACATAGTCATTAAAACAAAAGGACAATAGTCCTCCAATTAGGTAAACGTGCGAACGGCAGCTTCTTAAGAATTTGGAACAGAAAAAACATTGTTGGTGCTATTCCATGGAGAACAGTCTCCGGAGACCGCAAAGTATGGAGCTCGAATATTCTCCTATAAGTGTAAATAGCAATACCAGGCGAAAAAGCCGAAAAGTATGTTCCGAATATAAGTGTATCACTCAAAACATAAAAGCAGAATGTTAGTGAGTGTTTTGACAGGATGCTGTGTGTTCACGTGAGATGCAATTTGGAACCCATTATCGCACTAGAATCGACTTCAGAAGCCTTATGTTCGTGCCGTTGAAAACCTTATACCTAATTTACTACCAGTAAACAGATTTTTCCATTATTTGAATTGCTGCCGCATGAATGGAAGATTAGTGTAAAGATTGAAAAGCTAGGACTTCATTGTGGTCATATAATACTGGGTTGTCCGGAAAGTCTCCGGAAATGGCCGGTCTTTGGGACATTTTCGAGTAAAAATTTCTAAAGGAATTCATCCATCCACCAAACATTATAACCCCTATTCTGCTCAGTACTGGTTAGCTACCTTCCTGTGAGTTTTATCACTCCACTTTCATTGAAGGTTCTAGCCTTACAAACGAAAAAGCCTCTCAGGTGCTCTTTGCGTTCCTCCAGAGAACGATTTTCCATTCAAAGTATTCTGCAGAAACCTACACAAGTAGTAGTCTGATGTTGCTATGTCTGCACTATATGTAGGGTATGGTAAGACATTCCACCTATGCTCCACCAGTCTTTGACGACGGGCCAAAAATACGTGTGGTCGGGACGTATCCTGTTGGAAGACAGCTGGTCAGTTCTGGCCCTTTCTGGTCTGCCTTCATATTGTCTAGCCGAGTGCAGTACCGTTTCGAAGTTATCATTTGATTATGCAACAACAGCTCATAATCAATGATTCCCTTTCAAACCCACCAGCAACACAGCATAATCGTCCGCACCTGTATTTTGACTTTCGGAGTGGTTTGCTAGAGCTCACTGGGCAGGCTTCACGATCACTAAAGTCCCACGCAGTTGTGCACGACCTATTTCTTTGCTTTCATGCGTTCTGGAAACAGCAAACTTTTGCTTTGTTTGAGCAACTATTCGCACACGGAGGCGCGGTACATCACATTAAGCTCGCTCAGTTCTTGTGGTACCCAAACATCGAAGCGCTTAACGAAGTAAAGTTCCCGTAAATGGTCATGAATGGTTACTTTCGAAACATTAAGTCATCGTCCTATTTCGCGAGTAGTCATGGGTCGATTCGTTTCGAATAACATTTTAATTACGTCGTTTTCAACAGATGATAGCTTCCTGAGCGTTGTCGACCTTCTAGGGTGAATTACCCTGTTTGAGTTCTGCAAACCACTCACGCACTGTACGAGCCCCTAGAGCCTTGTCTACTAAAACGTTACAAACCTTTCTCACGACTTGAGCCGCGTTCTTGCCCATGCAGTAGAAAAAAGCATTAGGTGCCGAAAATGCACGCGCTGATGCTCATTCTTAACACGAATTCAATGCAAACAGACTTTGAGGAATGTTAACAGATTCCAAAAAAATATATAGAGGAAGAATTACCCCTAAGAAAATAATATATAACGTTATAAGTTTAGGTCCTTGAACTTTTGCATAACAGTCGATAAACCCAGGGAGTTCAAAAACGGCGGAAACTCTCCGGACAACCTAGTATTTGAATAGCTTGTAGCTTGTTTCTGCCACTCTAACTTCGAGAGAAAACCAGCCTCTAAACTTCTGACAACTCTCCATCTGCACAATACGAGTCGACAATCAATTCTATGTCTTGGACACAGTACGCAGCTTTTTCAGAGCGTTTTGTTTAGAGGAGATATGACAAAACTGACTGCGATGGATCTTGGGACCTAGAAAACTTTCTATGACGCAGAAAAAGAAATCATCTACCTTTCTTGTGCGATGTCATGTCAGGAGAAGGAAATAGCAAAATTTTTTGAAAATGAAAGCAAGGCAAAATCCTTGAGAACTCAATATTTAATGAAACACTTTTTTTACACATTGTTTCTGTTACTGGAAAAACAGCAAGAAATGCTTGTGCCGTTATCGATAGCAACGTGCCAGAATTGTCAGAATTTTTTCTCGCAAGAGATGGGATTGTTAATTTCGATGCTCTGGTAAATGCTTGTACGCAATGTAATCAAACTGTTGTGCATCCTACACGTTCCATATCTATGGCTACGAAACATATTCAGATTACACTGACGATGATAGACTTAGTGCAGAACTTAATAAGTAAGAGAGAGAATAAGACATTTGGGAATTCTTTCGAGCCAAAAAAATTAGGTTTCGAAGTGCTCGAAAAAATAACGACTGACTTCTTTGACAGGCCACCTCACATATAAATGCGATGCACAGACAGTGAGATGGATCATATTATTTGACGATACGATGTATGTCGTATGTCATTTCAAAAAAAAGGCCAATAGCAGGCCAATGATTCATGAAAGCGCCGAAACATTGGAAAAGATCAACTCCGCCTACAACCCAAATATTTAATTGGAAGCCCTGAAAAAAATTGAAAAAAAAATGAAACGTTCACTGAATGTGCTTTGAGAAACATCGAGATGTGAGCGCCTACAGACAAAAGTAATTACAGGAATTCTTGGGACAACGACAACTGGACAGTCTAGATACAATGGGAGAACAGTGAAGCACCTAAAAAGGGAAAAATGATTGAAATATAGACAGTACGCAAATAAATGTGCTCGTTTCACGCTCATATTGATGTGGTACGATTAGTTACATTTAGGTTGATTCGATTAAGTTGTATTTTAGACCCTAGCGACTGGCAAGATTATGAAGCGTGACCCGTAGACTATACACCTCCTGCAAATGTGCACGAGTCATACGGACGTTTGTGGTTGACTAACTGGCTATGACAACCAATGATTGCGTATCTCCATCGATAGCGCACGTGATGACAAGACTCTTATTGGCCTTAGATCTCCATGAACAACAGAATGTCACCACCTACTGATTAATATTCTTCTTTGAGCAGCCTGGGCAGGAGTCCGCCGCTCCGAGAACAAAAACTAGTGCAAGTGAAAAGCAATCGTGAGAAAGTATCACGTCTACTTACGCTCATTGAATTTGATCTTCTCATACTGCTCATAGTATGAGAAGGGACCCCCTTTCATTCGAAAAGGTGGAAGATGAAAACAAGAAGAACCAACTAGAAGAGGTTCGATCGCACCATCCCTTTACAATATGTACGACATCCAAACTGTTTGCATAATTAAGGTGTTCGCTTCACTACAGCCAATCGAAAAAAGCTGAACGTTAACAACAATAGTTGCTTTGTGAGCATGGTCGTTGTGCAATATACAAAGCCAACTACATTCTCGTTTGAAGTGGAGTATCGATAGTGAGTTGCACCACGTTTTTAATTAGGTAGTTGAACGGTCTTAACACCAGGCACTTGATTAATCACATTCCCGGACATTGGAAGGTTTGAAAGCACCCTCATTGTGCGATCCCACAAATAGTGCAAGGCCGGCAGCAATTCACGCTGAAAACTCGCTCAAACGACTGTTAGCTAAGGAAACATATTCAGTCAAAAATATGCGCAGAGGTGGAGTGAAAAAACACTTTTACTGAGGCGCTCCACCAATTTTGTTCTGTTAGGAAACGAAACAATGCAGACTTCCACACATAGATGAATTTTCATCGCAGCGCCAGTAACGTCTCCATTCGTCCGTCTCGAGCCAGTGTAGTCCAGCGGATTGTAGACGCTTGAGGGACACGGGGCGAAGCATTCATCCCGTTCAAAGTTTCCGTGGCGAAGTCTGACCAAGCGCTGCCGGTCGTACTGGTGTTGGTTTGGTGTCCCGAGGGATCCAGTCAGTAACCGTCCTAGAAACGATCTTCACAATATCGCATAACGTATCCGGCCCACATGATCTTTGGTTCCTTGGCGTGAGCCACGGCATTCCTGGTCTCCGCTCATTGACAGAGCTGAGACCTCCGGATCTCCTTTTGTATTTGGATGAATAGAGAAATTCCCACAGAGCATTGAATGACGCTACTGCATGTTCATCCAGCTTTCGTAGGATCCAAGTCTCCAAGGCGTACCTTAAAGCTGGAAGAACCGCAGTGTCGAAAGGGCAACCGGGTAGCTGGATATTCTTTGAATTCGTTCCGCCTGCTCGATTTCCGATGCACAATGTTCTCGACAGCTTCACTGAAAAGCTTGGGCGAGATTGTATCGCCTTGCCGAACCCCTCTATTCACGTTGACAATGACGTACTCACAAAATCCCAGTCGTGAAGTTGCCGTAGAGTCACGAACTCCCCTTATATAATGAGAGGAGACACCCTGACTGTCTCGGCTTCAATTACCGCTTCAGCCTCGACAGCATCAAAGGCCCTCTCCAAATGGATGAGGTGAGATATAACAACATTTTTACTTTTGCGATACTTTATTGAGTCCCCATGTAATCGATTGTACTAAACCCTCTCCGAAACCCTGATTGGTCGCACGGCTGTCCTTCAACTACTAATCTGTCGATCTTGTTCAGGATGACATTTGTAGATTATAGACAGCATTTAAATCGAGTATAGTTGCCGATGCCGTCGGGATCTCCCTTCTTGTACAGAAATACAGCCTTGTTCGTTTTGCACGCATTCCGACAAGTATCACGTGAAGAGACTAGACCAAGTTCTGACGATAACGATGGAAGGCTTTTCAGATGTTCTGGTTTGATCCTATCGGGACAGGGTGCTGCACAACTGTTCATCGACGTACTGGCATGACGAATTTCGGAAGGGAGTACAGAATCAGTGGCATACACGTCTTGCCCAAGATGGTAGGTAGGGAGATAGACCTGAAGGTTGAAGGCATTCAAAAGGAAGTCGAAGGTGACTTTCTTTATTGCCCTTTGAGAGGCTGTCAGAACGACGATGGGCAGTCATCTTGGTCTTGTGGTTGGCGAAGCCCGTTGCTCTTCCCTGCCTCAGTGGCTTCGTCCATGACGGCTGCTTCTCTCTCTTTCAGATGTTCCTTGGACGTTTGTTGATGACCGAATGTATGTAGGTCGCACGATTCCACGCTAGCGCGAAAGCAGGAGAGCCTACAAAGAGAGAACTCTTTTAACCACTTGGAAATTCTCTGCTTTCCCAGCGCTATCCTGAAGGTGCTCGACAAGCCGGTTGTATTCTTCATCGATGTTGTCGATGACAGAATTTTTCCAGAAATTCGCAAAGGATGCGAAGTGGTTTAAGTTGACAAAGGTTTTGGAGCTTCGTTTGCTGAACTTCGCAGCCCCTCCCCCCATACAAAAAATGAGAATCTAGCGCGGAAGAGACGGTGGGCCGACCTCGCGTTGTACTTCGGAACAACAGCGCGTCAGTCAGGCAAAATTATCGATCGAGGATGATGTGATCTGTTTCATTATAGAACTTTCAGCTACGTGACTCCCATGTCTATCGCCAATATGAATATCTCTAGAACAACAAATTACTATGGATGCTTTTACCGCGCTCACTCCATTCCGCTTCGTGAGTCTCTATGGAACACTTCCACCTCCTCTTTTTCGCAGTTTGATGTTGGTGCGTAGGCAACGAAAGTTGTTACGGCATGCAGAGGTCGATCGATGCTTTCTCGTTCCAGTCAGTCGATGACATTAAACGTGATCCTCGGAGCTTGCATCTGACAGATCCTCGATAAGCGCTTTCGATGCATGGAATTCAGCAGAATTTCCTGAGCGGTCAACTCAAGGCTGCCTTATCAGGGGCTAGGGCGAGAAGGTGGGCGAGTTTTAATATTGACTATTGGAACGGGTGGAGGGGGGGGATGTGGTAAGATCAATACCTCCAGGAGGCGAAAGGCTGTAGGGAGAGGGAGCGCGGGATTCGGATGGGGTTTTTGGGAAGTTTGAAGTGGTCCAGACGGAAAGGAGGGATCATTCGAATGAGGGTTCCCTAGTGGGGAGGCAGGACCAGCAGGAGGTACAGAACTGTATTGGATGAGTGTGGAGGAATTTTAGGTAAAAGCTAAGTCAGCATATTATCGAGGATCGGGGTGTTCATTTTGTTCTTACGACTCCACTTGCTTATCCTTTTCAAATCTCGTCCCTACAAGACCTCGCCTCTTGAAGATCTTATTAGGTGTTCCATAAGGTTCTGTCGTTTTTCAACGCTCAACTTTCAATGCACGCATCTCGGCTCAAACGAAACTTTATCAATCGAAAAATTCATTATTATATACACACATTTGCCAACGAGTAACAAGTTTGCCTATAACGGTTGCGTAGAACTCTGGAGATCTGGAAGCGATGAATTCGAGGAAGGTCGATTTGACATCGTGTCGATTGTTCAAGCGTTTCTCTTGGAGGAAGTTGTCGAGATGCTTAAAAAAATGGTAGTCGGTTAGAGCAACGTCAGTTGAGTACGGTGGATGTGGCAGAGTTTCATAGCCAAGCTCGTTGAATTTTTTTCAGGGTGGTCTGCGCAACATGGGAGCACGCGCTGTCGTGGAGAAGGATCGGCCGCTTCCTGTTCACCAATCTAGGGCTCATGAGCTGCAGCTTCTGGTGCATTTCGTCGATATCCTGGCAGTATCTTTCAGCTGTGATAGTTTCGCCCGGATCCAAAAAGCTATGATGAATTAAACCAGCCGTTGACCACTAAACTACCACCATCACCGTCTTCGAAACTTTCGTCGCCATTACGGAAATTCTCGAACCATCGCTGTACAGTACGTACATTTGTTGCTCCAGGACCAAACGTTATGTTGATATCTCGAGCCGTGACCGCTGCATTCCTGCCTAGTTTGAATTGGCAAAGAAAGATGGTGCGAACTTGTCGTTTGTCCATGTTTTTTTCCAAGCTTCTGCAAAAGCTAGGAAGTCCCTATGAGGCGAAGCTGATGCAACACTTAGGTAGAGCAAGAAATGCGCTTTTAAGTGGTATACTATATTGCAGCAGAGCATCGAAACATAACTCAGAAAAGAGCGTCTAAAAGTAGACCATTCAAAACGACAGAACTTTCTGAAACACCTAATACTTTCCGTTCAAATGATCACTATTTGGAACTCGCCCACCTTTTAGCCCACACCCCTTCAAACTGCCCAAAACTTGCATTCAAAGTCCCCCACTTTCCTGCCACTACAGTACCCCGCCAATTGCGCATCTATTGAATGATTATCATTCAGATGACTCCAACTTCCCACTAAAGACCCACCCAAATGTGATTCCAGATCCACATTTAAATTGTCCTTATTCAAACCCGCCCTTAATTCCAGCCACCGCAGTACCCCACCGCCTGCGAATCAAAATCCCCCGAAACTCCCACTCAAATCCCGCGCCACTACTACCCGGCCATCTGCGTATTCAAACGCGCCCAGCAGGAAAACGATCAGCGGTCAAATAGCAGAAAATGTTTTTGTAGCGAGACTTCCATCATGGGTCGTCCAATATATCATTAGATAGCATTCTTCACGGGGAATATAACAGTGTGCGTTTTAGTGGCAAAGATACCAATAGAAAGGGAAAAATACAATTTCATGATTTGTGTGTCAATGGAGAGCCAAGCTTGGAGCCATAAGAAGGGAGAAACTTTGTTCTATGATGGGCTGTACCGCAACAATCTTGCAAAGAATGAGGACTTATCTACGACATTGCCTATGATAATAGTATGCGTACAACGCCGCCCTCTTAGATTTCGATTAAAAAATCGAATCATTCATCTTGCCGCAAATTGATGCCATATTCTCAGTGGGACTCGACTTCACTCAGTAAGATGTGAGATTGATCGATTGGTTTTGTTTGCTCTCCTAATGTGGGATATGTAAGGAGGAGTTTTGAGTGCTAAGACTGTAGTGCTATCCACTATCGCCTCCACATTAGGAGAGCAAACAAAACCAATCGATCAATCTCACATTTTACTGAGTGAAGTCGAGTACGCGGCATGGCGAGTTTTGAACACCAATCCTCACGGACCAATCAGCTCGTACATGCACTGAAGTGTGGTGTGTGTCGATTCGTGCGATTCTGGGTGCGCGCGGCAAACTGCGCGGCGAAATTCGGTACGATTTGGACGGCTGCTGCGTTTATCATTGGGGCCAGAACTCGAAGTAAAGTAGGTTAGCAGGTTTGTCCAACCCTGCTAAAGTACTCTACTTCAAGTTCGTGCCCCAGTGATAGGCGCAGGAGTTGTTTGAATAATCGCGAATCTCGCCGCGCAATTTGCCGTGAACACCCGAAATCGCACGAATCGAACGTCCCCCCTGAAGCGTGCATCCCACCTACATGCAATCACTTTCCGAATGGAACTCAAGCGTATGGCGCAGTTTGAGACGAAGCATTTCTAATACACTAGGATATCCGCTTATAGAGCTTGACGAGCTTAGTTCAACTGTATCTTCAGCTAATGGAACACCCCACATGAACCGACTTACGGAGAAAAGACGGAAAAAGACTCGAGCCAGTCTGAATTTTCGGGTTTTACAACGAGTACAGCACCGGTGCTCTCATAGATACTGCCAACGTTCATGTTTCCAACCAAATACCGTATACACACCTAGTGATATAGAGATAGATAAAAAGAATCGCTCACGACTTTTTAAACTGTAATGTCGCCTGCGATCCAAATACCAATTAGGCCCAGCCTTGCTTACCTTTCCAGATTGTGCGCGACAGCATCTCAGCGAATTTGACATCTCACAGCGAACGACTTCTCTCATTAATTCCACAGAGCAACAGATTTTTTTCTTGCATATACTTTCGTGAATACACCTTGTAATGGAAATCTAGAGAGGGGGAAAGCCGATGATTATTTCAGTGTGGGTTCGACGACATTCAACTTCTTCTAGTAGTCTCTGTCTACTTAGCTAATAGTGAAGAGTAAAGAGTAAGGTAGAGGGAGAATCTGGGAAACAGGTTTTTTGTCCGTACAGCATAGATAGCCAAAAGTGCATCAATGGTAAAGAGCTTTATTGATGGAAATGCTCTTGACGCATGATAATCTTAAGCCGTAACCTGACGTTAGGACTGTGCCTATACATAGAAGCCAAGTAGTGACTTTCCTTAGGAGTACTCACAGCTGGATCTTAGGGCTTCTCTTCTAGATGAGTGTTCATACGAGCCCAGATTTTGATCAAAATAAGGGTAGAAACAGTTGTCGATTACCACTAAGGTCAACTCAAAAAAAAAAATTAGGAAATGCTTACTGACAGAAGCGCTCAAAACTCGAAACAACGTCGTTCAAATGGGTGAGTCAAAAGTCGAATCTAGCGTGATAAAATTCGTAAAGGTTCGCTCAAAAGAACATTTAGGGGAATGCATATTTGTAGTTGAACAGAAGTAAATAAACTTTGAAAATATTTTCTTAATCTAAATTTTATCTACGCACTTGGTTGGTCGACATCATTTTTGGGAGCTTGGTCATTTCATTGCTGTTATTTTGTTATTTAACCTATGGTCATTTCATTGCTTTTATTTTGTTATTTAACCTATTTAATCATTGCTGTTGCTCGCTTTGTGGAATATTCATGCGTTCAGTTTGTTTTTGATGCGGTTAATTATTCGTTGCTTGTCAACTCCACGGTCATATATGCATACAATGAATACTAAAAATACTGAATGAGTAGCCCAGAAGTCTCGTTTGACGAATTGCACTGACACACCTTTAAATCGTCTTGCGGCTGACTTCTTAAGAATTCACACTTCTGGGAACATGCTCTTTCACAAAAAAGATAGCATTGTAAACCCAAACTCAAGGCCTGTATAATATAGTGATTTTGCATGACTTCTAATAAGCGTTTCCTTCTGAAACCTTATAGGCATAAATATATTCGCCATTTTGAAAAAAGACTCTTCAACATAGAGTCGTCAAAGCACCTCTTCAAAGTAGGTATCACAAAAGCGTACCTTCTCATTAATTCCTAGGTTGCCGAGTGTACCGTGGTATCACTAATCTTTTTATCTGAGTGGAATCGATAGTCGGAGAATATAGTCTACCATAATTAGCCTCTTGAACTGATGGGAGGCCATGATCTGCAGCGATAATTGCGTTTTACCTCAAGCACAGAATGGAAAACTATCACTAAGATAATTGTGTTCGATTAACTTCGAGTCCGTTGCCGTTGCACAATAGGTTAACTTGACAAAGAGCAGCTCGCAATGTTGTAGTCTAACCATAAAAGCAATTATGGGCACCTCTTAAGATCCTACAGGTAGATCACGACGAACTTAATTATATGTTGATAACAGAGTGTATACTATTGTATATAAGGTAAGTTACATAAAAGCATAGCTACCGAGTTCTGATCTGCTTAATCCAATATTTCCATCTACAGCCTGTCATATATTTGGTGTCAGACATGTGAGCGAGTTTAAATACTTCAACTGATTCCTGAGACTATTGTATAACAGAGATTGATGCATGTGTGAAAGACATCACAGTTCAGGGATAGATTCATGTAACACAGCAAAAGTATGACAACTATCGCACTCTTGTACGTCTCTTTTCGACAAGTACCAAACAAGATTTGAGGCACCGGTCTGCACTTCTGCAGATCGAGGTGTGCTCTTTTTGAGAGGACTCTCTGCCCAAACCTCTATAGTACTCATAAAACTGAGAATTGATGTTCTCTACCTATTATTCAATGTAAGTATGCCTTCAGAAATGAAAGTGTGACGTTTTTGCATATTTTACAGGAAACCCACAGGTCACTATTTCAACAACAATGTGATTTTCAAATAACTCCTCTCCCTCTTGTTGGCTAGCATTTTTAATGCTTTTCTACAGCTAGACATACATGTAGATATCTCCCACATACAATACTACAAAATTTATCACAGAATATCATCAACTAAATCAATGGGACCGAAAAGAAGCAAGCACGCTCGTTTGCTTCTGAGCGATCATCGCTGAGTTACGAACACCGGTGTAGGAGAAGGGAGACTGACAGAAAAATAAAAACACAATACAGCAGTTGGATATCAAAAACAATATAATCGAGCAATAGAGCTTGTCGGTTGGCACAACATCCTATATATTAGTGAGGAGAATAGGAATACTACACATACAGGATTATATTGACTACAGAATACAAAGCGGCATCTTTAAATCCAAATCGCCATAGCTGGTTTTGATTTTCGGCGCACGCCCTTCATTTCATAACAAGCTAATTGACAAACTCAAACAAGACGTGTCAATGATGTGACTTCGGATTGCAGCCACGCTGACCAGAGTGGATCAACAAATATAACAGGGGTCATTTTTTCGCGCGCGCTGCTGACAATGATAAGTGTTACGTGCTAATCAATCAATCAGCCAAATATCGGTTTCTAGGCAGACAGATATAAAAGCGTCTTAATAAGAACTGAATTGACAAGCATAAAGTAGCAAGGCGAGTGAGAGCGTCACAAAGTAGCCTACCCGTAGCGTATGCGTGCTGGAGAACGTCAGCTGATATGATCAGATCGAAACGTTAAATGTGAAACTTTGAAAGTCTAAATATCCGAAAAGATGGCGTTCCTCAACAATTTGGGAAGAAGATCGAACTCAGACGTGAACAAAGATTGGGTGAAAGTATTCACATAGAATGAAAACAAAATAACTAAAAGGGGTGAAAATC
>UZAF01018274.1:11351-29090 GCA_900617895.1 Haemonchus placei | reverse complement strand
AGTAAGGGCAAATGCAAACAAAATAGGGAATTCTTTTAATTACACAGCCCTTTTCCGATACCAAACCCATTTTCCGATACCAAACCCAAACCTATTTTTTGGCACACGGCCCTTCTTTCGTATTTTGATCAAGAAAATTGACTCAATGAAAACGCAAAAAATTCAACTGAGAATATGTGGTCCTTAGTGGAATTAAAAATCGATTCCGGAAAATTCGAAATTGAATCGAATTATCGCAAAACATCAGCTAAATCGGTACTAACTTGACGAGAGAGGGCGATCAGCACAACCAAACGATCGATAATATTTATGGGACATTAAAAGAACGGGTTATTCCCTTAATATCCTCTTACGATTCTGACTTGCCCGGAGACTATACGAAATTGCTATTGCTAAAAAAACTGCAGAGATAAGAAGAAAAACTGCTGCAAGAGAAAGCAGATGGGAAAAGGGGCAAATAAGTTCTTTCTGGAGAGAACCTCAAGAGGACGACAGGAAATCAATAGGTAGAATTATATTAAGTAAATAGATTATGACTAAGAGAGGTCGCGGGCTCGGGGTCAGAGTGTCGTGGGTGGGTCAAAGCTGAGCTAGGTCGGCTAGACAAAATCATATCCTTCCGATCGAGGTAGTCGAGTAAAGAAGGGGGGAAAAGGAGGACAGATGGCGCTACAGCATACATTATACGTTGTATCACGTGACCTCTTGCCGATGTATAATGGCGGAGGGCGGGGATTCGGTCGAATCACCTTCTACACGGACCACTGCGTTCAACCACCGCCCGAACCTGGACTTCAGAACTTCCTGAAGAAACTGCGAAAACCCGCCCATAGATGGTTGGTCTCCCGTGACAATGACGATGTTTTTAGATGTAAAACTGGTTATGGCCATTTATACCATGTAAACGACTATTTTTAATGTTCTACATGTATTTGTCGTCATTATGTAGCCCAACAAAGAAGAGAACGCCCCCCTCTGAAAACCTGCGGCCTTTTTCAGCGCCGGCGCCCAGGGTGCCAAAGAGCAGAGTTCATGAATCGCTCGTGAGAACGCGACAGAGTGAGTGTGGGAGAGAGAGCGTGAGTGTGTGTGCGTGCTGCAACACAAGCAGCAGCAGGCTTCAAGGTGATCAATGCATACGCGAAGAGGAAAAGACCGTCCGAGTCCAACTCCGCCCACAAGACACGTAGCCCTCGGACGACCAGGACGACAACGACGTCGACGTTGACGAAACAGCTACATCATAGAACACATCGACTTAAGGGAATGATTTTCCGAGTGGGCGGGATGATAAGGGACATGACGGTATGAGTCATCGAGACCCTTGCGAAAGACCAGTGGGGCAGTAATGCCCGGCTAATGTTGTCTATACATCGAAAAATAGATAAATATCAGTTACTGCTCAACAAGTTCTGAAGCCCTTGCAAACATTTTTGATAAGACCTTCTTTTTCACTGTAAGGACGTCCACTCGCCGACATGTCGCTACCCTCCAGCCACCCTGTAGCTCTCCTGACAGAAAGCCGTAGCTGTAGCCCTCTGCTAAGGTCGTAGAGGAGCTTAGTTTCTGAGCGGAAAATGCTCTGGGGGAGTCTGTAAGTGAAGGAAAAAATGAAACAAACAACTGAAACCGCGAGATGAGTCACCCCTCTATCACTTAAGAAGTAGTAAGAGTCATGGGAACAGCTGTCGCTCGAAGATCAAACGGCATAGCTATTATATAAACCACCTGTCCCTAAGGATTTCTGTTCAATGACGATTCAGACAACAAAGGCGCACCAGTTAGCCGTAAATCGTGAATACCCTTGGTGTTCGACGTCCTCGCTCTAAGCCTACGACATCCTGCGAACGGTCCCGAGGTCCCTTTCCGCTTACAATTAGTTTTGAAACGTGAATTCAACAACAGTTGTTTTCCGGAACGCTCCATTCCATCTACAAAGGGAAGCAATCCACTCACACTGTCGCGGAATGTGCCTTTAGAAGAGTGAGCTAAAGGCCAGATTAGGGCAGAGTCGGTCCAAGATCCAGGCCATGTGAGTAGTGGGGGAGAGGTGTTCGGTTAACATTGCGAAGCTTCATTTGGGTGAAGCTATGTGGGAAGGAGAGCAATGCCATGTAAGAACAAGAATTTCTCGGTCGATGGTTTGACGACCCAGCAGTAGAACCGGGTTCTTATGAGTAAAAAACCCCTAGTTATTTAGGAAATATTCGAAGGTCCAGAAAACTGATCGAGGTGCTTGCCATGTAAATATTCTGGAACTACTCAATATTATAACATTATATTTATATTAGTATTAATATTAATGTCAATGTTAATGTTATTATTATTATTATTATTATTATTATTATTATTATTGTTATTATTATTATTACCACGTAACTCACCTCTNACCTCTGAATGACCTTTAAGAGCTTAGATGGTTTGCTCGAGTTCAATCTCGCCACGGATTATGATGGGATAAGTCGGCTTCTCTCCAGTCTGAAACACCACAGTTTCACTTGTAAATCCTTGGGCTTAATCTTTTTATTTTTCATGAGTCATTTTCATTTTTGCAAGAAAAGCTGCCTCCGTCCAGCTGGAGAAAATTTCGCCTTCAATGAGCACGTACAGAGAAGACCGCCGGATTTTTCGCAAGCAATGTAGTTTGAAGTTTAAGAGATGACGTCGGAAGACTATAGAGTGAGATGGAGATGGAAGAATAGCGGATCCGGAGGATTACTGCCAGGAAGAGGAAGAAGAAGAACTGAAGAAGTATTTTGAATAGGTTCCATCCACTATCTCGATGTTGGGGATTTGATCCTTCTTAGTCCAGTCCACCTCTGTTTCAAAATCTCGTTATTGCTCCTCCCACGGTCTCGAATTGATGAGTCACAGACCCCCAAAAGCCAAAGCTAACCCAAAACGATGAACTATCGAAGGGGTTCTCCGTAACATAAATAACAGTCTAAAATTTACTTCGTAAGGAAATGGAACTTCAAAAGGGTGATTAAGGGTCGTAAAAGTAAGGACAGTGAACTTTATGAGGTCATCCTCGGAGTCGCTTTGAACCGATTTGATTGTTGAGAAAGGAGAGTATTCGCATGTGTATAATCCACATAGTCAGCAGGTAGACTTCTCCCTCTCTTTTCGAATTGTTTGAAAGTCTTGTGCGAGGCGCGATCCTCGAGAAGTTCGATATTGGGGGTAAAAAGTTAATGATCCTTCATTTTAAACAGAGCATTTTGAGGGGCCATGGTTCTAAGGACCTATGGGCTACAAGCTGCTCCATCACTTCATGTAGATAAATTGAACCTCAGTTTCCGGATTACGCCATGCCTTCACACTGCCCTGACTGTACCTTCCTCTGTGGTTAGTAAATTCGGTATTATGTACTGCCAGAATGGCTCCATTCTTGGTCCGGTCATACAAATCCAGTTTAGTCGAGTCTGAGAGCGATAGAGCTTCTCTATCGCTTCTTCAATAAAATTCTAGCAATATTATAAAAGGGCGATGCCGATGAATCAGAGGCTGTTTTTGTTTATTTGACGAGTCCGATTATTTAATACCCACCTATAAACTATACATATTTGTGTATAAGCGATTCTGTGAATAATCATATCTTGCGCTTCCGTATGTACAGGTTTCCTGGTTGGACAAAAGGAGCGCTGAAGGGTGACGGCAATGGGAATTGGTCGAGCTCAAACATCATCTCCGGTCGGTCCGTCGGCGGCGCGCATTCATTAACAAATTCTCGCTGTAGCAAAAGTGTGTGGGGTATGTGCGTATGTAATGTATGTATGTGTGTGTGAGGGAGGGAGGCTTTGAAAAAGGTCGATCGATGAAATAAAAGCTAAGGATGAGGAAGGAGCAGGAGGCGAGCGCAGGCAGAGCGCAGACATAGCGCTACCCACACCCATACACACACAGATACACAAACACACACATATACACACATAAATATAAATGGCACCAGGGAGTGGGAGAGCGCAGAGCATAGCACGGCCTATGACCGCTAGGCCATTTATATTTACAAAGGCTATAACGCTGTGACGGCTTTGCGCGATCATTCTGCCCGGTCTCTGCTGGGCCCTCTTTTGCCTCGCTAAAAGGTCGAATTAGACTAGTCGCGAATCGATTGAATAACCGATGACAAAGACACAGATTGATGATGCACTTAGGAGATCAGCCAAAGTAATTAGGCAATGATCCTTCTCCCCGAATAGAATAGATGTTTTTCAGAAATGGCCCAATGGTTACTCCATTTGGGATGAGATTGAAATAGGGAAAGCAAATTGATGTTTTTCAAAAGTTCCCCATTTCAAGACGTCCCCAATCAAGGACTAGATTGAAATGGGGAGCTTTTCAATTTGTTAGTGTTTTTTGTTTGTCAATTTAATTTGAAATAGACATGTAGATTCAATGTAATTTAGCAAGTATGGGATAGGAACTTCAGTCAACTCATTTGTGAAAAGGAAGCTTCTAACGGTAGTTAAGTATACACTCCCAGGAGTTGCTTGGAAAGTATGCTTAGTACCCTCGAGTACAATAACACTGAAAGAGACCCGTTGAAAAGCTCTTTTATTCGGAGAATGACCGCCACTTCCGCTACTTTACGTTACCATGTCGCAGCTTCAAAGGCACAGTTCACGATAACATGGCTTCTGAGATTTCCCTATGGTTGAATTCGAGGCACCCCCCTATACCATACCTGCCATTATAAGGTCGAAAACGTCCTGGCTAGGGTCCAATAAGGGACCTGAGTTTGTGTCCTGTGAATGCCTTACCCATAGAACGAATTTCAACGGCTTTGTAGAGATTGCATTATCTCAGAGGACTCCCATGTTGGAAGTTCAAACAAAAACTTTCGGCTTTATGTAGTCTTCTCTTTGCGCAATGGGAGCAAGTTAAATCTCGTCCGAACACCCTTTACATGCCATTTCACGGTTATCTCGTGCAACCTCCACTCGGCTACTTTTAAAAAGCTTTGAAGATGGAAGATTTTCTCGCTTTCTTTGCTACCGATGTACCCCTCTACATCAACACTTATTCGCCTTTGAAACTAAAAAATGTACCTCAGAATTATCGTGAGCTGTGCCTTGAACTATCTAAGTCAATTAGGGGTTCCATACCTAAGATTCCGGATGGGTAGCACCAGTCACGTCAGGGATAGGGAGAGTAAACTGAATACTCAGGCTCTCCTCATGAAAGATCTACGTGGTCTAATTTGTTAAGAGAAAGGAAATTAAAAGGAAATCTACTATATGGTTTGAAGATATTGAAAAATATCCGGTTCGACCAATGATCAGGAATTCAAACAGAGGGATTGTATTCGACTAAAAACCTCACAAAGATGATTTTTAAGTTGTCCTCCCTATAAGTTTCTAACACACTTTCTTCTTACAGAGCTCAAAGTGAGTGAGGCGAACGATATCAGCTTCTGGGAAGTATTCCTACTCAAATCTACTGCATTGCAATTCCGATGAACAGAACGGCTTGCGGGTGTTGCTAGACTTTCTGGGAGATATGTCCCTACTAATACTTTCATTTGTCATGACCGGAATAATAGATGAACCAGCTAATCTGGCTGCCTGCCGTCTTTCATTTTTTTTTAAGACAGAGAGGGAGCTAAGTTATTTTATGGGCTTTCTAGATGCATTTGCTTTAAGGCTGATGCCTGAAGTGCTGTGACGAAATGCTTGATGACGTCCTAAAAGTTTTAAAAAATTAGTCTCCATTAGAGTCCATAACTGGACAAAGACTGAGGAATTACCCTCGCTCGTTTCCCTCCTTAAGGTTCCCTATAAGTTCTTCAGTAGTGGAACAGAGAGACTCAAAAATTTTGAACGATGAACGGAGAAGACCCGTAGAAATGCTCTTTCAAAGTATTAAGGGGTCCAGGGCTTCTTTTTAAGAATCGAATAGACAAGCCAAGGGTAAGATAGAAATTCTGCAGCAAGACTGGGGAAGCGATAAGCTCTTCATTTTGCAGAATTGTTCTATGTCGTTCTGCTGGAGTCCATTCAAAAAATTCACAACTCCCTAGAAAGCAGATGAGCTGAGGTATGGAGCTCCGATCAGAGATACAATGAAACTAGGGTTTTTTCTTTAATGTCTTTCATTTGGTACGATTTCATACTTGTGGACAAAGGGCTAAGCGATTCGTAACAATTGTTTGTCACAACTAGCCAATGGCTGAGGATTCCCAAATCATAAATATGCGAACGATCATAAACGACGGGAACGATCCAAAGAAAACAGGCCTTTTTCATCCTTTATTCTTACAGCAGTCCAAAATTTTCTTCTACAAAAAAAAACTAAGTCTAAACCTTTAACATTCGGCCTTCGGAAAAACGAAGTCGTCCACATATTCAAACGAGAGATACCTTTATTCTCGTAAGTTTTCAATTTCAGCCTAATTCAATCGCTTCTTCAATATTCAGGAGAAAAACGGAAGATGGTTTGCATAATGTCATCCCCGATTTTGAGTTATTGTTCATATGAGTAGGATTGAAGTGATTTAAATAGACGGCACTTCAAAGAGCCATATATGGGAAGCACAGAAAAAGGGACAAGGCTACCTGACCTTGAGCGTCATGCTTGGAAAAAAAGCAAGCTACGCGATGGCACAATTGTAAGCCCACCGGGAAGTCCCATCTAATCTTCATATAGCCCAAATATGGCTTCATCGGATAGAACGCATAAGCAAACTAGTCAAAGCATTAGCCTAAAGTCGAAACAGATGTCAAACTTCCGAACACCTCTTTTTCGGATGAGATACACGATTCCCTCAACTCCGAAATGGCTCCAAAATCCTATCCAAGACATGGAATTTGCCGATAATGAAAGCAGTCCTATTGGAATGATCCCATTTCTGAATAACAAAATGCTTTTCATCTGAGTCTGGAAATCATATTACTTAGTTGAAGACTTAATGGATTCCAGTTTCTTTAAATCACATCCTACAGCTCCACTCTAATCCTCTCCTCTCTCTCACTTCCTCTGAAATGAGGTTTTTTTCAGGATACACCATCCTTGACTCCGAATTGCATCAAAAAAGGAATGGGAAGGTCTCGCCTAAAAACACCCCAGAAAAAACTATCTTTGTTCAGCTCCTGCACGATACCATTCCACTGAGTGACATATGTAGTTGTTGTGAATATCGAAGAAAATACAGTTGAACTGAATTGTAATTGAAATTACATATTTTGATGATTTCAACACAAGGACGGAGGCCTGGTAGTGTCTATCCTTACCCCCATTTCCCATGAATATACATATGAATTTTGATAAAAAAATAAATTTTAGAAGGAAATCAAATTAATGTAACTTATTTTGTTGCAGCTAACTTAACTATGGAGCTTTACAAGAGGAGATTCTACGTCGCTCCATAAAAACTGCCACGCAAGAGCTTAGTCGGCTTTGTAAGGAAGCTGTCCTGATGACATCAGAAAGTACTTAATGGTAATGGGCTTTTAATAGAATTCTGAATTGATTTCTTTGTTCGGAACAGCAAAATTAATGCCGATTCCACGATTCTGAACGCATACGGCATGCATGGCTCATTCCCTAAGAGGAGTCTTCAAATACATACAGGAGAAGAGAATCATTTTCTAAAGATAAACTGACTATTTTGCTTCCATTCATAGGGACTTAGGATTTTAGGAAATAAAAAATTCTGTGGAAAATATGAATTTCTTAAAATAAATATAAACGGCGCCATACATTTGTTTACAAGAGTGAAAAACTGATTGGTATCAGAGTACTACAAAATGATGAACAGGCTACAACATTCATTACTATCATATTGTCAAATAAACAACTGTGTTGAGCCGTTCCCCATTGCAGCACAACAACGCACTGATAAGAATTTGTACGGCTGATCAGCGGCCAACAACTTAAAAATGGGAATATTTATGGGTAAAATAGAGTCGAGACTCAAATTTTATTCAGAATGGCTTCGATTTCCATCATTTCTAAATGGACTCACTAATCCAAAAAGCAATTGCTCTCAAAAACCATCATCATTCTTATCGATTTCGGCAAAATAAAAGGGGATTTATCTTCATGCATTCAAAGGGGCCATGATGAATGTGCTGCAAATGCATCATTCCAAATCGCTAACAGCCGTCGAAACCGAGCTTAAGCTGACTAAACGACTGAGACGATGGAAAATTCAGTGAATATTTTCATAATGTCGATTTTTTGTCGAAATTGTCGATGAAATTCTTCTGTAGTCGAAGGTATTAGCCATAATAGCCCCAGTCAGCCCCACTCCCTAATCATCGGCAAGTTGACACAAATCTTTGGAAGATAAGTTTTCCTTTTGAATATAAAATAAGAAAGGACACTGAAACAAATGAAATTCCTAGAACAACATGAATAAATCATAAAAAATTGTGCGATCTAGGATTGTTTTATATGTATTTAAATGAGTTGCGCCCAGGATTAAATTCATCGGAATTTCAAAGAGAATTTGAATAATTGCCGTCAAAATTGGTTGAAATCACCTGTTTACTATGTTGATGAAATTCAGAAATCAAACGCTACTCTTTCGCCTTCACTGAAGGCTTGTTAAACGAGAAGACCAATCGGTTACGGTAGAAACAATAGAATACAAGGAAGAACCGTAAATTGCAATATAGCCCAATTGCACTTCACAGGCTCTACAAATTGGAGCAGGGTTTACCTCATTCGGATAAATAAAATAGACGGTGGACAGTTTGGAGTAAGGTTTATAGTAAGATTTATGCAGGCTCATCTACGTATAGGTCAAATAGCTCAGACGGTTGGAAAATAGCCTAACTTCATGTTTACTATCATGCTTTGTTTGTACTACCATGGAGATAATAATTTTGTTAGCCATTAGAACTATTACGTTGAAAACTAAAATAATTGAGTATTTTTCCAAGTACTTCAATTATTTATCGTAAAAGGTAATCACCTGATTTTAAAGTGATTCATAAAATAGACAAAGTATTTCTCTAGTCGTGTTACTTACAGTTAGAAAAATATGAAGATGGGGATCTTCCAAAGAGAATGAAGGCCAAGAAGCAAATTTCCGAAAAACATGCCTAGTGAGATAATCAAGCGTGCTGACCATGCATATGACAATAAACTTTAATCCTCAAGATTGTTTTTATGAGCACTGAAACCCAAGCAGGATTTTTGTTGACTTCGCTTAAACAAAAATATACACATGCAGAGGATTGAAGAAGTCATATTCGACAATCAGCAATTTCGATATATGAACGACTTAGAGGTGTTTATAAAGTCACCATGGAGATGATACCAATTTCTTGGGCGAGACTTTCGGCCTTTTTACCTTCATTAGTATCTGCAAAGTTAAAGAGGGTTGCTTACTAATCATTTTAAAAGGACATGTAGTCGATGGCACTAGTAACCCGTACGGGTAGGGAAAGTACGGGTAGGAAAAAGGAGTGAGTTTGCTCTCTATGGCTATGCTTCCACCTTTCCTGCTTAAATCGCAGGCTCACGACAGCTTACCTTCATGTAGTAGGTTTAGTTCAATTGCCCGTTCTGAAAATTGTCGAAGTGAGGTGAAAGAATTCAGCACAAAAAGACCAACAGAAGAACCGAAATAAGAGAAAGATGACGTCAAAATGTGAATAGAAAGATAGAGACGAATTCGTAGAAGAACGTCGAAGCTGAGTCGACAAGCATCAATTTCTTATGCATTATCTGAGCTACACTCATTGTTCAAAACATTTGTCATTGAAGCAGAGAGCTTAAAATACCTCGTATGGATGGCTAGATCTCACTTTCCGAGCTCGAGCAGTAAATACTTGAATTTAATGAACTCAAGATTTCAGAGAAGACTACATAGTCCCTGAGAGAAACTTTTTCGAGTTGTTCTGGTACTTCCAGGGTTTCCTTTAATTCTAGAGGAATCTAGAATAAAGGAGGGCTTGAGAGCTTTCTTGGTTCCTGCCCTTTTCGTTAATGAACACGAAAATAGGAGGAATAAAGCACACAGTTCACCTATTCTCCTAGATGAAGGGCATCGCTCAGTTTTAGCTTTCCCGATGACATTTTATCTACTTCATGGCTTCCAGCTCGACAACCGCTAAGGATAGGCCTTCACTAAATCATTTTCGATTTGCCATCAACCAAACATTTTCGCTACCTAGCCGCATTAGCTTAGATTGAGAAGCCTATCAGAACCTTGAAAGCAACTGCCTCGTCGAAAACTTGGCCCACTGAAAACTATTAAACTAATCACATTGCCGCACCCATACACTTGTTGCTATGCGAGGGAATGTAAGAGGGAGGTCTTTACGATCTTTATTGGGTACTAGTAAAGTCTCTCTAACATCCCCTGGTGACTGGTAAAGTCCATTGACTTTATTAAAACTGGTCTTACCCAAGTGTGCATGGGTGCTGCAAGGAGTTAGACAGTTAGAGAAAGGACTCGAAGCCAGAAGTAAAGTAAGTACTGCAACTAAACCACTAACTACTGCGACTTCCCAGAAACTTTGTCTTATGGCTTGCTTGACGTGACCTTAAAACTCAAAAGATTGTAGAATACTTCAAGATCTTTCCCTGTAGAATCTTCCTCTTCTGTTCCCTTACTAATCGACTTGGTTCTATGGCTTCTAAGGTTTCAGAAGGAGTTTTCCATGCCACCACGTTGGACTTTCTGGTCGTTCATCATTACAAATCACCGTAAGAGGACCGTGAGGCAACGATTTGGAGAGTAGGTCAGTCCCCTGAGAAGCTTTCTAATTCCTCAAGAATCTTCCCGACCTCTCTGAAGGGTCCCTGAACTTTCTGATCAGAATTATGTGAGCTTGTATGAGGAGTGTGGAGATTACGGTGAATAGGAATGGCCTGTTGGGTTGGAAGGACGGACGGCCGACGGGCAGTCGGGCGAAATTGTTTCCATTAGCCCCGTCTTGAACAATAAGAAATGAACATTGCAAATGCGGGGCTTCCAGTTGAATGGGGGTAATTTTATTCAACGCCCGCTGCTTTAAACAAAACTATTGATCGGCCGAGTTGAGGCACGAAGTATTTACATTTCTGCCGCGTTCTAAATAACCAAACGACCGCGCCGACGACAACGGGCTACACAACGTAAAAGCGCGATCGACGGGACTAATAGAGTAGAGCTGATTCAAGCACAATCAGTATGATTATCACTGATAATCAGCTCGATCAAAAAACGTCAAGGGAAAAAAGGTAAGAAACACCCATGGTACTCAAGAGAAATTACTAATATCGCTCTGAAATACGTCGACTCAAAAAAAGGGAAAAGGTCAAACGAATGACATGTCTGTATTGATTCCTTCGAGATGCGCCATGAATCCGAATGTCAACAATTTCGATCTAGCCTGGAGATTGGTTCTTTTGTGTGCAGGCTTACTTTGTTTCTTAACTTCGAAAGAAGCTTCAGATTTACTCGTACTGGTCTTGAAACATCCCGCTAGAGCCAAGAGGTATTAGGTTGGAAAAATATACTCCCTGTGAGCAACTATGATAACAGTCTACTTGGATGTGGTATAAAGGCTTGGCAGTTTTCAGCTACATGAACTTAACCCTTGAAAATGCGACACTTACGAGTGCATTTTGGCAAAAAATGTTTGTAAGAAATATTTCAGATATTAGACCTGCAGAAGTTTTATGTAAACAAAAGTTTAGTTGTTTGAATCAGCACTGATAAGGAACCTGGTGCAAATTCTTAAGGTAGGAAACTGGAGCTAGTCATCGGCATTGCACCATTTCTGCTTGTTTCTTCTAGTGGGTTCTAGCCTATTTTCAAATTGTTCTGTTCTGAATTGAATCCTCTAGATGTAAAAAAAATTATTTGACTGGAGCTCTAGAAAATATATTGGGAAAGCTAAAATACAAGGGTGAACCATCAGAATCGGTGACATTAGCTGTTTCAGGAGTTTCATTTAGAAGTCGATCAATGGAGCCTATCTTGAAGATGTCCACTAACTCTCTTATCTGTGTTGAATCCAACTGATTCGGTAACTGGCGGGAACTTTGGTAGGAGGTACCAAAGGTTCTTGCGCTTATTGAGGTTGAGGTGAATCAATTTGATAAAAGGCAGATTGGTGGAACAACTATGGAGAGCGATATTCATGGCTCTTGCACCACTGCGAAATATTCAAGGAGCACTAGAATNTTTTTATTCTTTTCACTCTTTGACTAACTTATTCACATACTGGGTAAGTAGATAGTAAGTGAAACGGTGCATGTGGAAGAAAGAACTGAGCAGCGGCCAGTAAACAAGAACGCGAGGAAAACAAAATAAAAAGAGGTAGGGGCTGTCTAGGCAGTTCCGCGAGGCAGTTGACAGTTTTTGTTTATTTATAACGAAGAAAGGCCGTGGGACTAAAAATAAAGAAATGCTGAGTAGACAGAACAAGTTCAAAAAATGAACGTGAAAACCACGGACCTGAACAACACTGAAGATTACTCTCAGTTAAAGCTGCAGCAATACAAGGGTGAGCACCACGGCATCTCCTTGGCGTGAAACAAATCTTGGAATAGGCTCGGGGGTGCTTTTCTAGTATCACAACTATTGTGCAATTATGACCTGGAAAAGCCGTAAAAGTATTGAACTAATGTGGACGCCAATTCAGAAACTGGTACCGATACTTTTTTTCTTGAGAAATGTCATATTTGCAAAAAGACCCACGCTAAAGTTGATGCGTGGTTTATTACTGAATTTGCTCACACAGATCGAAGGGCTACACTATGACTAAGACAAGCAATCTCGTCACAACCAACCAAGCTTTTGTGGATCAGTTTGCGGACCAAAAAGAAATCGCTTGAAAGCATAAAAGCAGTGGCTGGTACCTATGGGTCAGGAACTTCTTCAAACGTCTCAACAAGTCCCAACAGCAGCATGGTGCGTGGCGCATCCCTTAGCAGAAATGGTTATTACTGTTCATTTTAGTCTTTTTTCTCAAAAGGAATGACTCATCCTGGTGATGTTCTATGACTCAATCCTAGATTACTGCATTTAGATGCTACAATTTGTAGCTGTTAAATACTGACGTAAACAAGTAATTGTCATCAATTATCAAGTAATTGCGTCTACAATTTCTCGCTTTTGAACAGATTCTAATTTACGAGATAGTACCCTCAAATGGAAACCATCTGATTTTGCTGCATTTTTGCAGATTTCACACATACTATTAACGCGACAGTTTAATCTACCATTACTCAGTCAATGACCTCCTGCCTATTCATATAGGGTGGGAAATTTGAGAAAACATCAGATTGTAGGATTAAAAGCCATCCACAAAGAAGAGTAGAAGCGTTTAGTGTTGATCAGTCCACTTCCACGCCAGCTTTCCGAGTCGAATGCTGAACAATAGCGGCGTTTATACTACTCGAGCCATTGGCGAACAGCAGTTACCTATTGGCATCTCATGGCCGTTATAGATGCCAGTATATAACGAATTTGCTAGTTTAATGATTTTGTTAGACGACACTGTATTTTATGTGCTACAAAGCGCCAACAAATCTTTTCGGTAAAGAAAGCTTTTCCCATCACGAAAACTGCACCTATGAAGCTTGGTGAAACTATTCGCTTCACCTCTGATGGCGACACTCCGTCAATTCTTCCAAGCTTGACCCTAGGAATCATAGCACATCTTATGGAGGAACCTCCCATTCTGGGAAGCCGTGATGACAAAGTTTACCCGTTTACTCACACAAACCACACTCACAGCTAAGCAGGTATCCAACCGTCTTCAAACTTCTGACTTGGATTCTTTCTCTTGGATTGAAAGAAATACTCAGCTGATCCGTCCGATTTAGGGCATCCCTCTAAGGCTCAGTGATTCCACTTGTAGTACATAGACACGTTTTCCAAAAATAGCTAGCTCAATCGTAAAACCAATTCCCCCAGCAGTAAGTACCCGGTCTTATCCTTTCATTATCAAACTTCAGTAATACCTTTCGACACACCCATGACAAAGGGGCTGCTGTATTGTGGAATAGCGTGTTGTGAGCTGGCTCAACACATTCCTTTGTGCTAAATGAATGGATTGATTTGTGTGATGACTCAGATGGAGCCAATATCTAATTGGAGAAGCCACAAATTCAATAACAGTTCCTTTATAATCAGTAGTATGTACACCGTCGTACCTATTTGGGGAAATGTAAAATCGGTTTTGTGCGAAACAAGTTTCCCAATCAACCCGAACGGCTACAAAGGTAGAACAACGTAAGAAAACTTTCGAATAAAGCACAGCAGTAAAAGTAAGGAAAATCAATTTAATGTTCAAAATAAAATGAATGTAAACGAAAAATTGAAGGTGAGGTAGAGTATGGGTAGGGTAGAATGACGCCGCATCGTTTAAACAGAGATCAAATCGAAGATCGATACCTCATCGGCCAACCGAGCTTCCCTATAGATGTTAGGGGATAAAACCAATATTGAATGGCTGTGTTTATTAATATCTGGGCTGGTACGTATTAAAATAGCATTAAATTCACACTACAGCTCTAAATGGAAATTGGGTGTCTGGATAAATGCCAAAGCGGATTGTTTGTTCAAAAAAAATTTCATTTTTTATTACCCTGAAAAAAAGCAAAGCGGAGTCTGTCGTTTAATTACCCTCTCATGTTATTATTATTAATATGCCATAGTACATTTTCATCTGATCAGTTTCTATCATGTTCTTCACCATTCCGACTTATTCCTCGGTAGAATACCAGTAGTGCAACATCAAATAGCACTGTCATTTTGATAAGGATCCTCTAGAGTGTGAGACGTTAGGTCCGGATGGTGCCGACCCCCTTCACCCCTTCTCAAGCCTAAGCAATCCACGTTGGTGATAGTGTGTGGTTGAAGCGTGCAATGTACAGATCAGATTTGAATTTGGCGCCCTATCGATTGGTTGGCGTCGACGCTTTTTGGTAGTACTGTGGACACGTTCCTAACACGTTAATAAACGGGACTGCTATCAAACACTCGCCTGGTACTTCGCGAAATTCCGGTGGTGGTGCAGAAGGAACGAAACTGTCGCGTCGCGGCGAGAGGGACGCCGCGCACGGAGGAATGTAGCAGAATGCAGCAGTAAGTGTGAAATATAGGAACAAATGAACTAATAGTAGAATCACATCAAAAGTAATTATCGTCTATCGATGGCTTACGATCATTTACAGTGAGGTAGAGTTATTCTCACTGCCATCTGCAAAAAAAGGGCCCATCACCAAATCAGCCTTAAAACGCTTATACATTTCGAGCACGGCTGTGGTACCTTATACCCGAACGGCGCTCGCACCCTACAGGGAAGGGTGTGACAGTGACTCGCGTGACACCAGCAGTGCTTGTAGTGAGAATCGGGCGCGAACACAGACAATCCTTGATTACAGGCTCTTTCAGTTTCAATTCATTTATATTATGTCATTACCAACTCAACAACAGGGATAAGAAGGGGAAATAGAGAAGGGAATGACTAATAAGAAGGGAATGACCAGAAATATTCAGCGATTATCCAGGGAGATGGCGTATGATGCTGTCATGGTCGACTGGTACCCAGAAAAGGTTGCAATTAGGAACCTGAGCACAGACAGAGCATAGTAAGCTTTTTTTTGAAACACCTCTTGGAAGGTTCTCAGCCCATACATCCCTGATCTGTTTCCCATACCTTACCGAACACTCACAACGTGTTCTCCTTCTAGAACATTCGAAAATACCAATCCATTGAATCATGTCTACGAACTGATGCACCTCTGCAGGCCGCTTACTGAGTCGCATTCCAGGTAAGTATGATGAATAGTACGATGGTAGTATGATGAATTTCAAAAAAAAAAGTTTTTCTTAGTGGTCAAAGTCCATTTTAGACAGGATTCAACAACTGATTATCAGGGTAAAGTGATAAAGTCTTAAGCGCCAATCAATCCACTATTTGGAATGCGCCCTGCATTCGCTTTCCATCCAGAATCTCAGTGGGTTTGAATGCATGCAGGTCCATACAATGACTTGGAGTGGCTACCCATGTATAAATAAGTGCTTTTACCCCTCAGACGAATCTGAAACTAGTTTACCGACCTGGCAAAGTGGAAGGCTCGGTTGTCTTTGAAACTCGGAATATGTTCTAAAGACCATGTGTATGTGATGGTGCGCCCCTTGCCACTGAACTACCGCCGCCGAGAGGGGATTAATCTCTAGATCTTAACTCGGAATTCCACAATTAAAGATGAAGATCCAGGTATGGTCTGAAATGGTTGATCAGACGTAGCACATAGGAGTTTAGTAAAAAAAATAACAAACGGCTCATGAGGAAAAAAATGAAAATAGTATAACTATAAACCTACCGGTAATTCTGCGGGCGATCCTATGCCCAAATAATTGACTGGTATACAAGCTGAATGTTTGAGCGCTGTGTTACGCTGCTTTCCATTCCTGTACCGCCTAAATAAATATAATCGTGAAAATAGCGATTCGTCGAATGAACAAGCGATTGGCCATTGTATAGATAATAGTATGGAATACGAACAAAGCCAGTTATGTGTAGCCTTTTCCACGCTACCGTTGGATACGTTCAATTACCTACCTAGCCGGTAATGACTTAGAAAAGGAAAAGAAAATCTGAAAAAAAAAACGCGGGATTCACGAAAGCTTTCATGGAGGCCTAAATAGAAATTTGGTGAAAAATGCATTCATTTCAGTTTGGCCACCTGAAAATAGCCTGAGTTAGGTTTTTTTTTGAAAACTGTTCACAACTGGTGCCCGCTGTCGTTTGTATATTCCCTTCAGTAGTCCATGTGGAATTACTGCCCATGGTAGAATCTTGCTCACAGATTTTGGGGTTCCCACCGGATTGCCTACCCACTTTAATACCTAATTCATAGAGCAAATAATGCCTACCACAGACCCCTTGGTGGAACAGAAATATTATGTTGGCAACTAGGTAATGGAGTGTATCTCAGGTAAACATGTTTACCTTTTTCTTACAAAAAAAACAAGAAGCACTTGTTCAGTTCTATACTGACCATAGAACTCAGATACCTGGCCTTATGAAAAACAAGTTGTTACACTTCAGGGTAAATAGCTGAAATACTCAGAAAAGTACCCAGTTACACGGTTCCCAACCCAATGGTGTTCATACAAGGTCACTTCGGTGATCGTAAAGCTAAGCCACCGTGGTGGTTCTCTTTCTGGAACAATCCATCTTCCCATCACATTGAGTACACAGTATAAGGAACGCGAATGTCTTGATTTAGGGTTAAAAATTAATTGTAAAGAAGTAAGAGCTCAATTCCTTTAATTTTCCGTTATCGTTCAAAAAAATTGTATTTTACAAGAGTCCCTAAGATGAGAAATCCTCATTTTTGGAGAATCTGCAGCTCCATTACACCAGATCAAATTTCCATAATTTTGGGCTGCCCATGAAAGCATGCCATGAGAACCAGACACTGCCCTCAAGGAAAATTTTCAAGTCTGATTGTAAAAGTGCATATTTTAAAAATAATGAGTCTGCAATCAGGAATAAATGCATTATTTTGTGTGCTGGCACTTCCAAGAACCACAGTATCCTTTATGGATCTAAACTGATTTCTGGGTGGTACATAGCTTTGAATTTTGATTATTTTGAGGTGACTAGAACGAACTTCCTTCACCCTGTACCCAACCTAAAGAAAACCAGGTCAGAAGTGGGAATATCAATTAGTTCTTATAACTACAAATCATGCACTTTACGGAACTCGTCGTCTACAATCCCACGTATTGGAGGAGATCCTCTGCTGAAGCTCTCACAACCTTGAGGTTTTTTT
>UZAF01018273.1:21567-34943 GCA_900617895.1 Haemonchus placei | reverse complement strand
TCCGGTTAAGCAACTAACTTTCATTTTGATTTAGTAAGCTTCGTAGTTTCGGTCGTCCATAGATTTATACTTTTTGCAATTGTAGCCTTTTGATTCATTGAATCTACCCTGTTTCTGTTGCCTTCTCTTTTCTTTTCATGAAATTCATGTATTTCACTCGAATTGCTCAGTTTTGTGTTGCATCCATGCATCATATCTTGTTGTTATTTACTGTTATGAAGCAAGTTATCCCCCTTCAACAAATCTAGCAACTGCAAGAGTTCTCATAAAAAGGCACGCTTGAATGTTGCTTACTTTTTTGCTTCATTAGAATTAAAGAAATCGTACTGTTTCTCCGTTCTGCTGAGCCATAGCCTTATTCTCATCACGATGGCATCGTTTCGCTACTTAAAAGTCATTTATTGTAGATTCTCTCCATAATTCAGCGGCATCATATGCCTCTGGACGATAGAATTTCTAAATTACAAGCTTTTGTTTTTGTAACTCTCCTTGATCTTTAAACGGATGTTGCATTGAGATTTTGAATGTACGAAAGGAATTGTCATTTGAATTTTCAGAATGGCCGATGCTGGTTTTTTTCGAGGAACAAGTTCAGATCAAGATGGCAGATTTTCAGACAAAGAGAAAAAATTGCTCAAGCAAATGAAATTCGAAGACACATTAGAACGGAAGGTACTACTGTTTTGCTCGTTAAAGGGGCAAGGCTTTCTATTTTTACGTTGAGCTAGGGTGACTAAACACAATTAGGTGACTTAGAACCTTCTCAACTGATTGTTTGAAGGATTTTCGGCATGGTTTTTTCTAAGATCAATATGGATAAAATCAACTTGGACGTCATAAAACCGTGGATTACGATGCGCATCAATGAAATCCTTGGAATAGAAGACGACGTCGTGATCGAATATATTATGAGCCAATTGGAGGAGAAAAATATAAATCCTAAAATTATGCAGGTTGATTGCATTTTACAACGCATAATTTTGATTTTTTCCCCAATCAGTGGTGTTTGATTACATCTCGAAGTTGTTGATTTATAAACCTTTCAGATAAATATTACTGGATTCTTAAATGCAAGGCGTGCTCGCGAGTTTATGGGTGAGTTGTGGATGTTGCTGATTGAAGCCGACGAATCTGAAGATGGAATTCCACGCAGTCTTATTGAGAAAAAAATCAATGAAATGCGAAAAGAACCACGTCCAGCGGGCAATGGAGAAGCTAAAATTGAACACACACCTCAGTCGGATGACTGGGCAAAGAGGTAACAGTTTCTTTTTGTAGAACTTTATTTATATTTATGGAGAGCTTGATCATGATCAAAAAGGAGCATAATGTCCTCGGACATCTAGCACTTCAGTCAAATTGTGTTCGCTCAAAGCTTATATTTGCTTCCTTACCAAGGCTGTTATTTCCAAAGTAGTTAAAACTGGGACATTATGTGAACTATATTTGACAAACCTGGTTACAACTCTGCATGGTAGTTTAGTTGGATTGTTTTTGAGACATCCTTCAGAAATTTGCGTTCTTTTACGTTATCGAATATTCGAACTTATTCATAATGCCAAGAAAAAGTGAAATAGTAGACAACTCGTCCTCAATATTCTCCTCTTCGGGCTCTGCATTTAGTTGCCTTTTTAAGGACTGCTTTTAAAACCTTTNGTTGTTCTAGTATGGAAGCAAATCTCTACTTAGTTTGCCAAATTAGTTTTTTTTTTCTCGTGTAATTTGTTTTGAAAACTTTGGGTGGATGACAATCCGATGGTGCAATATACAGTGAATATGAAGGATAGAGCACTACCGAGCGATCAATTTGTTGTGGTCTCTTTCTAAGGAAATGAACCGAGCTGTCTTGAGAGTGAGTTTAGGAATTGGTGTTGGATCGAATGGTCGGATCCAAGTTACTATGCGTATACTTTATCCTCTAATTAAGATTCGCACAATATCTTCCTTAAAGTTATCGGGCCTTTCAGTGAAAGGCATATTTTTCTGGAGGAAAGCCGTACGATGATTTTTGAAGCATTATAATTAGTTAGCACCTGGAGTGCATCCCTCCATACACTTCGCATATCTTATCTTATCCCGCTTCCGCGGTACTTTTTTTATGCGCAAGTGATAATGGTCTGTTCGGGGCGGAACTCGCCCAATTCTGGATACGAAGGCGAACTGCGCGGCGAGACTCGTGGTAATTTGAAAGACTCTGCCGCCTGTCATTGGGGCACAAATTTGAAGAGGTTAGAAGAGTAGCAACAGCTGGTCCTACTTAACCTAGTCACTTAAAACCTGTGCCTCAATGACAGGCGCCAGATACGTTTGAATTACTACGAATTTCGCCGCGTCTATCTGGAATTGGTTGAATGTACCCTTGCCCCGTCTGTTTTGCTTCTATAGCGTGAAGCGGTTGCTTTGGTTCTAATTGCGACCTCGCTTGATTCGGTAAAAGTAAAGCGGATCAGAAGGAAGGTTTTCTTTGTTTTAAGTTTTACTGCCCATAGAAAACGCGATTTGCTTTGACATCAGCTCACACAAGTGGTGTAAGACAGGGCCACGTGAGGGAGAAGGTCCTGTAAACTGGTACATATTTCACATTGACACGTGTTCCTCTTTGTAGCAGCTCCTGACTGTGTTGCAGCAAGTTTTTATGGTCAAAATATTAAAGCCTAATTATGACGCAATCCAGTACTCATGCTTTGAGCGCCTTACATATCCATTATATTGTTGTGATCCCTCTAACTTTAGCCAGGGGTTTCGCCATCTTGCAAGTGTGAAAAGCGTTGAAAATGAACTATGAAAATCTGAGGAACAGTCTTATGTCTCAGTAGTATGATGCAGAGCATGGCGCCTAGCTTAAATATGGCTCTCGAAGGTTTTTTCACATTTTGCTGCAAACTAATCAGATACCAGTGCTTCCTGTAACGTGTTGGCTGTGCAGAACCGATCCATATAAGTGTACCTTTTTGTTTCAGGTACAGTTCGCTGTCGGGTGGACGCTATACCGGTCCAACGAAGGAGAAGGAAATTTCTGATGACCGAATAACAAGAATCAGTCCTCGTGGTGGAACACCACCCCGTCAACGAAGAAAGAGTGGTTCACGAGAAGGCACGCCTCCAAGAAGGGTAAGCTTGTGGATGAATCTAATTTCTATCATGAGATTTCAATGGAACTATTATTTTGGTTGCTCGTTTGCAACTCCAAATCCATAGGAATGTCTTACCAAAGTAATTAAATAGAAAGTTGTTGTCATTCCCATTAGAGAGTTATGTTGGCGGCTACATCCTAATATCAAAACAGTCATCTTTCGAGTAATTTGGACTACTGCTTTTGAAATCAACTAGTAAAAGTATGATAGCTGGTAAGTACTCTTTTTTGAAACCTTCAACTCCAATTTCATCCTAATGGATACAACAAGGGTGGGAAGGTTCAAACTGGAAGTAGAGGCCATTGTAGTTGTGGCAAGAAACTTATTGAGTACATTGATATCAAGAAACGTTTTATAGAGGTGCCCGGGTGTTCGCATCCTTCGAAGTAGGTCGCTATCTTTTGGTGCTCTCAATGGATAGACTTTTTTATCGTTAAAACAACTTGTACAGAAAACCCAAGAAGATCGCGATAAGGAGCGAGAAAAGGAACGAGAACAACGCCGGCAGCAACGTATTGAAGACGAGAAGAAGAGAGAAGAAGAATCCAAAAGAAGGGAAGAAGAAAGGTTGAAAAGAAGAGCTGAGGAAAGGGAAAGGGAGAAGCGGAAAGAGGAAGAACGTGCCAGAGACAGGTGAATTGATCATAAGTTCACCGTTTTTGCAAGATCAAATAGACTTTTTGGTAGTGCACTTAATGTGTCTCCTTTATTCTGCTTGTATACAGTTGCTTGTTTAGTTTCTTATTTATTTTTTTTTTTGTAGAGAAAGGGAACGTCGTCGTGCCGAGGAAGAAAGGCGGGAACGTGAGAGACGCAGGAGGAGGAGTAGATCGCGGTCAAGATCCCCGGCCAAAAGACGTTTTACAGAAGGAACGTCTTCAAGCAGCAAACGTAGACGAAGCCCAAGCAGTTCTGATTCCGAAGATAACTCAAGGTTAGATAAAAAAATTCTTTTTTGTCTGGATTTTCCTTCTTTCTAAGCGACAGCTTTTTGCCTCTGTAAGCGACAGTTTTTCGCTTTTTCATTGGTTCTCTGTGTCAATTTGCGTCGATGCCACTATTTTTCGCTATGTTTAGGAAGAAAAGAAAGAAGAAGCACTCACGTCGATCTAGTGATGATGATTCCGATTATGAGAGAAAGACCAGAAAGGAGAAGAAGTCAAAGAAGCACAAGAAGGTGAGCGGCGTTTTTTCTTAGATGTACTTCGTTTGTTTATGGAAATCGTTCCTGATATTGACTCGATCTTCTTCTTCGAGCGTTTGTATTGTCAATATTGTGTATATGTGAAATTATATGTAAAATAAACTTAATAAAGTAATAAAATTATATGTGAAATCAATATTTCTCCCTTTCTTTGTGGGTAGTCCTAGGAATTGTCATTAAAATTCAACGTTGGCCAACGAGGCGACAACGTGCGCTGACAACTCAGTGCTAGTTTTACTTCTCTCAACCTTGATAGCTCAACCTTTTGCTCAAGAATGATTAATTTTCAATTTTGTAAATTGAAACCGCAATGCCCTCGCTTTCCATTCAGTCTTGATGGTTCTTTTATTTGGTTTCCACGATAACATTGTCGTTTCATTATATTATTGCTAAAATACCATTATAATTCATTAGAGCACTATTCTGGGCTATTCCAAGTTTCCAGCTATTCTTTAAGTGGGGAACTTTCAATTCCCCCGCTGTTTTTTTCAATCTCATCTTTTTTTTNTTTTTTTTCTTGTGTACAAATGGAAACTGTGTAAGTACCAAAGAACGCAGTTGTTGTTTGAAACCTTCCCCAGAATATGTCTGCATACGCAAAGATTATGGTTTTTTCTTGCAGGAAAAGAAGAAGAAAGAAAGGAAAAGGTCTCCAACGCCCAGCAGCAGTTCTTTGAGTGACACCGAGTAGATTATGTATTTTGCTTTTTTCATGTTAATTTATGGTTCCTCTGTTTACTTTTGTTTATGGAGGTTATACTCTACATTTTTTATAGAATGATGTATTGGAAGAATGTTGACTTCCATTTATGATGTAATCATTTCCTGCAATCTGCAGACCCATGTGGCTGGTTCGTGTTTCATTGATGGCATCTCATGTGTTTAGGACAGACTAATGTGTGCCCTTGTTGAAGTTTGGCGTTGCTGTTAATATTTCTTGTCCATCGAATAAACAATACCTCTCTTGATTAGCAGAAATTTTTGAGATATGGTCAAAGCCACTATTATTTAGCGGTTAACTTACCCACTCAGTACTTGATTTAGAGTAGTTTAGCCTTACTTCCTTCAAGTGCTTTGTTGAATGTTTCAGAGGTCTGACCTCTCGTGTTATATGGGTGATGTGCAACAGCAGTCTGGTGCAACCGGTGCTCACCTAGGAGGAGCTGCTAGTGTTACAGCTGCTGCTCTACAATCTGCTGCTCGTGTGGCCAATAAGGTGGACTCCAACACGGTGACCCCAAACGTGGTCAAAGGAAGTGGGTACCTTTTGTCAAAACTGTCTGTTATCATTTAATCTCTTGTGAGTTCCCTAAACTAAGAACAGCATCTCTGGTGCTGTTCTTGCCAGCAACATACTCACGAAGTTCTGATTGAAGGTGGGCATGAAAAAGAGTTCGTGTGGAAAATTAGTACTCTTTTAGGTTCTATTAGAAGACAAGACTTAGAAGGTACGATATTTGGTCTGCAAAAGCATAAGGAGTTCAATAGTTGGTTATAGTTGACCTTCACAAGGCCTTTGAATTGACTTTGAGTCGGGTTTCTCTTGGCTGCATCCTGAAGCTAAATTGGAAGGATTTCTTTATTTTAAAAAATGTTCAAGGTGTGTGGTAACATCGTGAGCGGTGGACATCCAGGGTGTTGTAATGTAATTGTGAACAACCACATAAATTTTTCACAATTAGCTACTTAGGCTGTCACCAGAATTCTTTTTATTTCATGTTTATCACCACCTCAAGGTAAATATGATCCAGTGAGAGCAATGCTCATCGCATGTTCTTACGTAGTAGTTATCTTTATTTCCAGTTCTTGGAGCTGCATCACTCGGATCTCTCATTGTTGGTCTCCGAAGTGCCTGGAAACATACTCGGCAACCTGAAGCTGCTGATCTGTGCAGGGCGCAGGTAATAACATTAGCTTTTTTCACTCCACATGCCTCACTTTCTCATTGCGACTCATTTCAAAGTCATGCATTTATTAATTGACTGTGATAGAGAAAACTTCTGGTTAATCTCAATTTCTAATTAATCGGCTCGTTATACCTGTCAATTTGTGTTTCTTGTGCAATGAACGCTGTGAAGGTTATTTCGATGTGGTGAAAGTTTTTTGTATTGAGGGAGGCTTAGTAGGAAACCAGTTCCGCTGGTTCGAACTCGCTTTCCATTCGATCATTTCAATATTTCACAGTCACTTTTCAGGTACTTTCTGGAGTAGGATTTGCCGGCAAAGCGTTGGGTGTTGCTACTGTTATAACAGGTATTGAATCTTGTCATAGAAATGAATTTTCCTCGTTTCACGAAAGTTAGTGTCATATTGAATGAGCAAAACTTCTTTGTTTTCGAAAACGAAAATGTGATCAACGTTATTGTGCTTCTGTCTTCTGAAAAATACAGCGGCAAAGGAGATGATGAGGCAGCGGTGGAGCATCGTTCATCATTGACATTTAGGCTCACCATAATGACGTTATAGGGTGCATCGATCGTTTCCCGTTACCCTTTATTGCATAGTCGATCCATTCCTAGACTTTAATAGAAGTATTTCTCCTTATTGATAGTATTGATCGGTTTCCTATAGCAAAATTTTGGAAATAAAATTGAGTCAAGCCCACCCTCAGCGGTTTCCCCTTTTTTCTCTGGTAAACCTGCATTCACGACCGCTCATACTGACTATTCGACGGAAATAGCTAAGCTGGAAAGTTTGTAGTCAGTTCACATACTGAAATGAGCAAGGCAAAACAGGAACAATATGATTTTTCGACGAGTCTCCTGAACTGGGGACATATTGGTCGTGGTGTAATCATTAGGCAGATAGCATAAACAACCGAAAGTGGAGGGATAGAAGGCTCAGTTGGCCTAGGCGGATATCGATCCGGGATTATATCTCTAAACGATGTGTGTGATAGTGCGCTGCTTGCCACTACGCCACCTACGCCATCCATTCGATTACATCTTTCCCAAATTTGATTGGTCTGCATCTAAAACAATGAGAATTGTTATGTTCCAGCTGCCCACGCACTAAGCGAATCGTAATAGGATAATATAAGTAAAAAAAATGAATAAACGTGCTGAAAGTCGAATCTATGGAGAGTCAGCCTAACAGCTTGTTTTTATACCCATCGCTGGAAATATTAGCTAACAATAGGTCTTACTCAGCCTTGCGTGGGCATTGCAACATCACCACCAGTTTTCGCCATTCTCGAGCTATAAACTTTGTCGCTTAAAGTTGTGAACTGAGTAATCGCTGCAGTCCTTCCTTCCGAAATAGCAATAAACATAAACATATTGAGTTTCACCTAAGTTGATAGATAGGTTTCGACTTCCTTCCTATACAAAATCTTACCCACCACGCATGTGCTTTACCAGTTTCTTATTTTGATTGCACTTTTCATCATAAGGAAGTTAGGGTATGCGTACTTTCGGTCAAATTTTCATCTTATGCTGCTAATTTCTTTCTTCTATCTCAGCATGTACGTTGTTTTTTCAGGATATCACTATTTAATTACGCTAATTTTTTTCAATTCTTCTCCGCCCATCTCATTTCTGTCTCGCTAGATTTACTCGAGGCCAGTTTTATTGTCGTTCTCTTTTCCATTTTTGCCCACCGTTATTCCACAAGCATTTACTTTGTTTCTATGCTCTGACCGCAGGGCTAATTTTTCCGAATTCTGAGTATTTGAAACGAAGGCTAATTTTTCCGAATTCTGAGTATTTAAAACGAAAAGTTGAAGTCGAAGATTTGCTTGGGTATTTCAAAGAAGGCGTTTGAGGAGAAAAATTTTTACCAAACGAGTGCAGTGTAGTGTAATGAATTCTTTTGATGAGCTCTGTCACTTTCAGCGAATTCTTTATTGTCCTGCTTGTTATCCGAAGTGTAAAACTAGATTCATATCGAAACTGTCAGGCAACTAGCCTCGTAAAAAGAGCGTAGCCAGCTGACGCGTGATGTCAGCAAGCTGAATTTCTTCGAGCTTCAATTTAGCTCGTCTCATATTTCATATATAACATCTGCCATAGATTATTGAGCATAACTTTTTCGAGAAAATCTACCTCGATCCTGCACGGGATGGAGATTTTAAGTTGTTCGGGAAGACGAACTTTTTTTGGAAATTGCTGCATCAGTGGTCCAGAGTCAATTCAACAAATGAAGTGACTTGAAGTCAACATCTGGCACGTACATACGTCCGAGCTTTTCCAGTTTGATACTTTCAATCATCACAAAATTATTATCAAGCCAAGTTGCAGTTGATTCATGGAATAAGTAGATTATTTGGCCAAGCATAGTTTTTTTTTNTTTTTTTTTCAGTTTCGGGTTTTTCTTTATTCATCATTGCTGTGTCGTGGGCCCTCAAGGTTAATACTCCGCGCCAATTTGGCAGCGCCATGCGCGAAGCCTTTGGAGATTCACTACGACTTCCACAGAGCCACAATTCTCAAACATTCGAAGAATTAATACAAAGCCTTGAGCCTAAAGAGCAACCGTAAGTCAATAAAGCGTGTTTAAGACAACTTTATAGCAGTAGCACATAAATAAACAATCTCTTTATTGCAGCGCTGTTTCGGTCAAAGAAAACATTGATCGTCATTGATTACGAAGAAACTTCCTTTTCAATTCATAGGCATCAACGGAACTCATATCAGAATTTTTCAAACATTTCAAATTACTTCGAGGGAGCTTTTTATTTTTGGGTGAGTCATGAATAATCCTGTTGGCGTATCTATCATTTACTGAATGCATCGATTGACTTGTGTTAGTTTGACGAAGTAGATTATGAAACGCTTGTACGCTTCACTTTATTTCAGCCATGCTTCCACTATTTATTCTACTTGTTCTTCTTTTTCTCGTCGTTCTTTTGTTATTCTCACTCCGCAGCAATAGGCCGCTGCCTTTGCCACCGTTTTCTAAGGTGCTTTTCGAATTTTTCTGCTTGAAACGCATAAAACGTTCCGTATAGGCGAGAACTCAACCTTCTCAGGTTTTACTCGTCATAGCTCATCCCGACGATGAGACGATGTTTTTTGCACCGGTACTACGAGCGCTCTCTGCTGCCGGGCATCGTGTTTTTATTCTATGCGTATCCAATGGGAATTTTGAGGGTCTGGTCAGTTTTAGCTGCAACTTTTAAATTTTCCGATGCGATATTCCTTTTCGTTTGCGGTCTCCCTTAATATACGCATTTCAGGGGAAAATTCGTAGTCGGGAGCTGCAAGAAGCTGTACAATTTCTCGGCGTAACATCTTCAGATGTCACTGTGCTCGACTACGATGCTTTTCCAGATGGGGGACAATGGGATCGCCAAGCCTTGAGCAATGTTTTGCTGAGATATATTGAGGTAATAGCGCAGTCTTATCAATGGTTGCCTTTTTATCTCAATACATGTTTAGTCCCACAACTGAATTGGGCTCCATTTTCAGTCAAAGACCAAGGGGGTCGAGTTTTATCGGCGAATCAGATCACTATTGATGGGCAATTAGTACTTTTGGGCCAAAAATTGAGCGTTATTGAGTTGACTCGAAGTTGTCCGGCACGAATTCGATAAGGCCTTTTTCTGTTTTGCAGGGCGCATTATCCAAAATTACAATCAAATACGATGGCTTCGCTATGCCCTACAAAAGCATATGTTCGTAGATCATTTTCTTTCGTTGTTGTTTACCCTTCTCCAAGTAATTTCAACGATTTTTTTTTCATATCGCTTCCATTTTGTATTTGCTGCCTGCTCATCGTTAATGTTCACTAGCTGATTTGAAATCTGTTGAAATAGTGGCGCGGCTTGTCGGTATGTGCCATGGTTGGCTGTCGGCCCATAGAAGCTTTATTGGCTTTGGATCAAATTAAGCGTTCCGATTGCTCAGCTGCCTGCAAAAAGGCAGCAAGGGCTGAATGGAACGACCCTCTACGTAGCTGTGGTCACGTGTGTTATACCATCGTATGATTTCCAAAATCTTCAAAAAAGGTCTGTGAGCAATAAATTACCTTAAGTTAGCTCGTGAGCTAGTTTTGCAAATAGAGATGGATAAGTGAGCAAGCGCTTGGTAATGCAGTGTATCTACCGACTTATTTGTGAATTATTTGTCCCTCGTTGTAATTTTCAGCTTCAAAGCGGAGAACTGATGTTGAACTTATCTTTATGGTCTCCAAAGTTTTCGCAATAGTATAGAAACCGAGCGCTTACTTTGGCTTTCTCCGGGACAGTAGTGGAATTCGGCAATATCAAACTCGTCCTTCATTCATGGCGAACCTCTCATAACTAATTTACCTACTCTCTCAGAAATCAAGTTTACTGGCATCAAAAATCAGAAGTCAAGATTGATTGCCAAGCTCGTCGGAGGGCACTGCCATTGTCTGTCCATTTGTCTGCCATGCATGCTGTTATGGCCTCTCATCATAGAGAAAATGACTGCATTAAAATTTAAGGTGTTGTCTGTTGATTGTGTATTGTCATTCGATGGTGGCGGCGTCTCAGGACATGGAAATCATTCATCGTGTTCTGAAGCGTTGCAAGATGCATATACGCGAGGTGTTATTCCAGAAGATGTGCAAATTTTTGTGCTTGATTCGGTTGCACTATTGAGGAAGTAGGTCTTTGGCTTAATATTCAGATTGTCTTCACTGGAGCTTATAAGAAAGCTTATAAGAATGCTTCTGTTAATTCAGATATATGGGAATGTTTGATGCTCCACTATCGGTGGCTCGTTCACCATTTCAATATTTTGCAAGAGGTCGCGATGTGGCAGCAACTTGGCGTGCTATGAGGCGGCATCGTTCACAGTTTGTATGGTTCCGTTTCCTGTACATGATCTTCAGTAGGTAAGGTGACAGTTTTGTCAAAAGAAATTTTCTGGTTTTAATTTTTTATTCCCTGAAGTTATTGCCTTACGTGCCTGTGTGCTTGCGATTTATCAACTTTTACTCCAATTGCTGGGAACACATTATCATAGCGATGGCTTAGATCCGTCGATAAGTGTCTACGTAGTTAACATGGACCAGAGATTAGTTTTATTCAAAGCGGCATCTGAGGTGAGAATTATTCAAGAATAATTTCTGCTCTATTCGTGGCATCTCAACGCTGCCGTGTCTTTTGCTTTTTGCTGTTAGCTTTCTGACTCACACTCATGTTCATGTGAACGTTTCTTCAGAATTTACCATTATAGCGCATCTGTTTTCTTGGTATAAAATTCTCTTATCTGTAGCCAAGGCCCGGCTTTTGATTTATAGGTTGTTTTTTGCATTGTATTAGACCTTATTGCAACAACCGCTTAAGTGATAACAACCACATAATCAATAACGGAATAAGAAAAACCACGTACTTTATGAATATACGGGTCGTTAAGTCAATTGCTGGCCTTTGAGAAAAAATACTTATGGACGACACTTTTACTTTTTGCTTTTGGCTAGTTGAATTATAAGATAGCTGTTGGTGAAAAGATTAATTTCTATAGGTGTTATTGTGAACACCATTTACAAGAGTTGCACCAAGCATTGCAGTGAATAGCGAACAGTGATTTTGCCCAGAATTTGTATTTGGTAAAGATCGGGATCATAGCGTTGGTTTAGCACGGGTGGCTGTTGGAATCCTTCAGAGATTTGCACTGAATCAGGGCGGAACTCTTGCGTAGCGGTGACGCAGGTTTAGCTAGATTACAATTGCTTGGTTTGGGAAATTTAGGGTTTGGTTATTTTTATTTTACCCATTATGTGTATCTCTTTCTTTTTCCTGAAGATTTTGAATGATTTGGTAAATCTGCATTTCCAGGTATGTTTACATCAACACCTTCCGACGTATTGCTCCAATCAACAAGGTTCCTGTTGCGAAACGCAAAAGCAAAGCAACTTAATGAAAGCAGATATGCAGGTTGATATCTTGTTTTACTGTTAACTGCTACCACGATTCAGTCTTTGAGGGTGACTACTGCTCATAGCCATAGTCTTTGTATGATGTGAGGTATATGGTGATATACTTCCTAGACTTGTTGTAGATGTTTATATTTTGTTATGAAATAAATAGGTAACTAAGAGTTCAATAAACTTCGATGTTATTTGTTGTTTACTACTTCTTTAGATGTAAGATGTATGAATATTTGAATTGAACCTCTCTCATCTTATAGCTCCCTTTAAAAGATTACGGAAGATCACAGCTTTGCATCGTTTAGCAGTATTTGGTGAATACGCAGCCATAAAAATGGATGTTTTCAGAGTTCACCGACATGCACTGTTTCACGGACAGACTGACCGACCGATGGAGTTGCTGACTACGTATTGACAACGGAGGGCAGATTGCATCCTGGGCCGCGGGAGCGGTATCCATTGGTCCAGTGTTGTCAACACGTGGCCAGCAACGCCGTCGGTTGCTCTGTCGGTCGGTAAAACGATGCATGTCATTGAGTCTAAAGTTAAAAATCACGTCCGCCGGGAACTGGTCTCTGGAAATAGATCTTCGATAATGGATACTTTGCACAATAAGCCATGATTGCGATAAACAAGTAATGGAAAGGCTGTAAGAATGTGCTGAGAAGCTCCTTTCAGGAGATTTATTATTGATCATAAAAATAAACTGTACACTAGTAGACTCAAGCACCCTAATAGCTTTCGATTTGGTTCAGTTCGTAGCTGAACCAGGGACATATCCTGCGTCGGTACCTGTTGATCCGGACTGTGCACAGGATACCTTAAAAAGGTTTGTATTGTGCTCCATTTATATACTAAATATTGGGTCTGAGTGCTGAATTTCTCTTTGACCGCTCTTCATTTCCTACTTCCTTTAGCGTGAACGTTCGAATCTTTTACCGGGCGTCCCTCCAAAAAGCAATTTCTGCAATCGCGAAAGGGGTAATGAGGTTTCCCCACGCATTTTTTTGGTGTTGCCCAAAGGCACAGTTCACGATAATTTTGGGTAATCCAGATTATGACAAAAAATGGAAGACAAGATCGAAACTAGTGCGACTGAGGTGAAGAAACTGCGTGCGTCGGTGTTTCCAAAGTGAAAAAAGGCTTCGAAAAACCGTTAAAAAGGGGGCTGGACGAGAATTAAACCAAAAAAATGAAGA
>UZAF01018273.1:4868-17493 GCA_900617895.1 Haemonchus placei | reverse complement strand
ATAGGCAAAATATCGATTGACATGCAAGGTTTATTCAAACTTCGTACGTCGGTCACTAGAGGGGAAAAATCAAAGCTAGTTCGGCCTTTTGCGAGAACTAGTACGAGAGCAAACTTCTTCACAGTTAGGGCCTCTGCTGAGTTCAGTAAAGTAACCAAGAAACATTCCATGCCTGAGGGGTTGCCCCATCTCAAGCGAATTTTGTCCACATTTTATAATTGAGAGCTCAGTCGCCTTCTTTTTTTTTATTACTTCATGATACTTAGAGGATAGTCAGGTACGTTTTTTTTTTGTTTCTTACTTTCATTTTGTTGTATTTTTTCTCACAAATTTCATTCACTTATTTGAAGTGGTTGTGTTGTTTGTTATTACGTTGTTATATGGACCTTTGTCCAGATTTCATGCACGTTTTGTGCATGTTATAAATAATAATGATAATAATTAAAAGCAGCTTCACCCAGTTGAAATGAGGATGCTGAGGCCTGCGAATAGATGCTGCTGGAGAGCGTCAGAAACAAAGACATAAGCTCAATCATGTGATTTCTCTTCCAGCTTAAGCTGATAGAGCAGCGTCTGCGATGTTGTGCACACGTACTGATAGGACCACGGCGCCATTCAGCAAGAGGCGCATTGTATTCGAAGTTCAAGAGAATCACCAGAAAGCCCCAAAAAAGAGTTGACCACACGCAATCGAGCAAGCCCTTGTCAGATACGTGAGAAGGTGCTGTATGTGAAGAAAATATGGCGAAGACCAAAAAGAGCAACGGACCTTGCGACGGCGCGGGATTAACGCTAGGAAGAAGTGTGAGCTATCCTCACACTAGGCGTGTTTAGAAATGAGAGCGTCTACGAAGCCGCACCAGGTAAGAGAAGACTAAATACCCGCAAGCCTACGAAATGAGGCTTATGTTGCTACAGTCAGATTTCTCGAAGGCACAAGAAATACCCAATGAGTTCAGCATTAGTTGGATGAGTTTTCGCTTCCTGATACCACATCACGTCAACCATCCCATCGGTTTTCCCCCGTTTGAATTACGTTCACCACTGCTGCCCTTTGATCTTATAACATGCTGGTTTCTTATAGAAGGCGCAACCAGGAGGGAGTACTGTTGCAGTACCTAAAACGCCGAATCACTTAGCTTCCAACACGCGACGCCAGGTATCTACCTCGACCTCGAACCCGGTCTTTGAGTAAAACCTACCGATGCGATTGGGATGTTTACAGTGGAGGTTGCAGATGCGCGTACATTCCAGACACCATTTACACAGTACACCTGAAAAGATGAATCTTCAGTGTCACTGTATGGACGGAATGAGCTGATACTCAAACACGTACTTAATTTTTCCGCACGCAGTGCTTTTTCATTTCCTTACAAACAATAAAATCTCCCACATAATTTTGGAAGTTCTAATCTCATCCATACTAACGCTTTTGTTTCGAGAAAAAGGCTCATCTTTCTACATCCTTCGCTTTTTTATTTGTTCTCAGTTTGCATGCGAAGATAGTGGACTGATGAAAAGATTTTGAGCTGTCAACCAGTGCTTTTAGNTTTTTCTTGAATGCTCACCTTCACGATCAAGGTTGGCGGTGCTCCTGTAACATTTCTTACCACCTGGCCAGCAGAGTTGAAGAATTCGATTTGCATCAAAGTTGGCTGAAATGGTGGCTCGTTACGAACTTAATATTTGAGACATTTTTTTCATTTTAGTAAAATGCCTCAATTAAGCTATTATGAAACGTCAGAGTATAGTAAAAAGCCAAGTAAAATAAAAAGTAGTCAATTACTTCATTTATTTTCAACAGTTTCAAAGCTAGGCGCGAACAAGTTCAGCTGAAAAAGTGCATCAAATACTAAGGCCTGTACGCTATGCCCCTTGATGTCGGCATAGTTTCTCTGATGGGATGTAGCTCTCCGGTGAGTCTACTAAAAAGAAGCTTCAGCGCCCGAGGAATTTTGAGGGAAACAAACTACAAACAACAAACTAGGCATAAGCAATCTCCTTTGCTGCATTGCCCTTTTAAACATCAATGCGTAAAATGGTCTTCCTTCAACCTGTTGACGAGCATTTCGGCGTCAGGGTCCAGTTCCTGTTCTGTCACCCTCGCACGGTCAGAACATTCCTATCGGTCTTACTCCTCACTATTTGTTCTGATGTTCTGAAGTGTAACAAGCACGAACAATGTCTTCCGATTGCCTGCGTTTCAAAAATCAAGGAAAAGAACACGAGTGTGCTGAACTGATGGCAGATTAGGGCATACATGTGAGAAGACATCTATCATGGGCTGCCCCTGCAATGGGATAGAGTGCATTCAATGGAATAGATGAGGTAATCGAAAAGCAATCGAAACGGGTGTTCGGAACGCTTGAGGTTTGTTTAGTGCTGAAAGAGATTCTGGAAAGGTGCCACAATATTTAGGGTTCTGGCTCATCATTGGACCCTTAGAAACAAAGAGGACGGTAGGTGACTTTGGTTTGGAATGGTACAAAAAAATACGAACTTTTTGGAGTCATGGAGTACTTTATTTGGTAAAGTATGGACTGTCATTTTAATTCACGTCCCACAGTTGCTCGAAGCTTTCTGTATCAGCTATCAGCATAGATGGTTTTTCAGTGAAAACAAAGAATGATCTACTGGCTGAAATCAGAAAAACCACAGTTTGAACTAAAAACGGTTTATATCAAACCCGCTACCCGATAAATTTATTATTTCAATTGGAAGATGTCCACCCTTTCTCTCTTTCGATCGGACCTACTATGCTTTATGATGAAATCGTTTTCACTCCGGAATTCGGGGCTAATCTAAGACCACGACGGATGGGCGGACGCTTCGACAGAGAAAGTGTGATTTGATCAATGACAATGTGTGGAATCTATCCGGTTCGATTCACCTTCCCGGGTCATGATCGGGTTATTTCTGGGCTAACATTGTGTGCTACGAAATGGGCGAAATCTCTCGATCCTGTTTGCGACGAGGTTAATTGAAGAAGAGAATGAAGATCAATAAGAAAGAAACTAACGTTTGTTTCTGGAGCGCTCGTGCAGAAGACGAATCCATCTGTTGGACAGGTGGATGATACTCGTTGTAGAATTGTGCATTGTTGGAATTGACTAATATTACTGGGAGCCCGTTTAGGTAACGAAGTCGTTGAGAGTAATGGACAACATACTGAAATATATCGTGGTCTATTAAGAGTCAATAATGACATATGTAGAATTCCTCAGAGGGGCGATTTGTTAGAGGGCAGACTGTTTACAAACCCCTCCTCCCCCGACTACACGGAAAAGAAGCGCTCGTTCTGATTTGAAAGTAACCAACGAGGCGTTACTCAAAAGTACGTACCAAAGCATGATGGAAGGAGGGGGAGGGAACTGGTAGAGGGACAGAATGCTCCTACATGCGCCTGTCTCCATTCGTAAGAAATTTTCTCCCAGATGGGTTTTCGCTAACTATGGAAAGACTGCTCACCTGTAGTAGTTGTAGTACTGATGCACGTCGAAACCACACCCAGTAAAGCGGACAAAACAATTCCTTCCTTTAACCGCTTCATCCAACCGCTTCACTTTCGATTTCTTCACAGCCACTTGTTAATCTGCGCACAAACTACTCCGAGATAATACAGATCTGAAACTTTCATTCCAGACGGTTGGATAGTCTACGTGTTCGTTCGCAGTACGATGAGAAAGGCTACCGACTTCTCAAAAGACCATTTCTGAATCTGGGAGTTTCGTGGCGTGAGGCTACTATAACGATGTCGAGAGCTGTGAAAAATACGAGAGTGGTATTTGGGAATGTAGGTACTTCTTTTCGGAAATCGCTTCCGCAAAGAATCCCACACCCCCTAGCTACCACTCTCGTATTCTCCACATCGCGCGCTACAGAGGGGGAGGATACAGTAGTTGCCTCGTCGCGACTGCACCTTGGCGTGGGAATTGGGTTAGAAGTACCGTCGCCCGTGGTCAGGCCACAGTATGAAGTCTTCGAGCATACTTATCTGCAGTGCAAATGTTACGGAAAAGTATTGTGTCGCGCGTGCCGTATGCTGCACGAAAAATTCGCGCTTGATCTTGGGATCAAAGCTTGTGAAAAAAAATCTGTAGCACGACTATATGATGAATAGCGAAGCAGCATGCAAGGTATTACCGTAACTTCCCAGGAAAACTTCAAAACTATTAGATACAAAGGTATATGAGCTTTGGTGAAGAAAGCAGTTTCGAGAAGCGATATAAAATTCTTCAATCAGTGTTACATATGAAATACATAAATGAAGTAGTTGACAAATTTTTTTGTTCCAGCCAACTTTAGAAGGGCTTGTAACATGAAGGACACTCGTATATTTCAACTACACGGCTCTAAAAGGGTAGCATGAGCTACGCTGAAGGCCTTTTGAACTTGGGCTATAGGTTCAGACGCCCCTATGGATCCACAATTGAGAAGAAGGAGCTTTTCTGATGACTTGCTGACTGCCTTTTTCTCTTGCTACTGTACTACCACTAAAGTCAACTGGTATTGTATGTTGTAAACTCAATTTAAGGTGAATATAGAAACAGATTTCTTTGATTACTTTTTTGGTTATTTTTTGTTGAGGGGTTGCTTTGAAAATTCCGGTGATTCCTCTAGAACAGGGTTTTTAGCTCATAAGTGAACTCTTAGAGACAAAGACTTGGATTTTATAAGAGTGATTTTTGAAGTTTGCAAGTTTAAGACAATTGCAGAAATTGGGTCATGCTTTCCATACGTCTGTCCAATCCTCATCGATCATAACTGTCAGTAAACTTTCACAAATATAATTGATCCTCTCTCATAACTTTCATTTTGATTGACTGGAGAAAGCTAGAGGTATGCTCCCCCTGTTGAGTTGAATGAGTTAAATTTAACTATTTTCTTGGATTTAACTATGAATGCTCCGATCTCTAGCCATGATCTGAAATTCTGGGAGTCAATGGTTTAGAGGTGTACTGCGGATTGCAAATGCAAACCTTTTTGATTTGTGAATATCTTCGTTTCAAGTATTTCAAAACAGGTAAGGACGCTTCCAGAGCAGAGCGATGAGCGTTGAGCGCTAAGCGTCAGGGCCGCATTACCACTTACAGTTATATTGTTTCTACTTCTGATATTCTATTTGTGATATACAAAAAAATTGTGTAACGGAACTGATAAAAACTTGATCAAGAATTCATTCACCGCCGACCCCTACGGTATCGATCGGAGATTGGCATTGTCAACAGAGCTCAAGCTCCAAGTTCGGCGCTGATCGCTCAAAGCTCTTCTCTGAACGATGCCAATGGCGGAAAAACAAGTGCACTAGTAAGTAGTTCTAGCGACTCCTCCTGTGTTAGTCCTCTATAGGTCTATATTTTTGATTTCACGATTTTTACAAATTCAAATATGGGTGAACTGGTGGAATGCCAAGTGCACCTCTGCACGATTGCTACTGAAATTAGGGTCTTAAACTGGTTCCGTAAAGGCCAGCCAAACATTTCATTCCACCGGGGTTTAATGAATGGTACAGCACAACCAATCAAATCGTCACTTTAATTCTAAATCAAAGTCTAGTGCGTGGGCGCATCCCAAAACGGGACTCAACGCCAAATAGCTTTATCTTTAATCCTTTTATGAATTTGGACCAGAAATTTCTATTTCTGACGTCTGAACACTACATATTCGATGCACTACCAAGAAGAACCAGTGTTGTATCAAATACACTATGCACTATGGGGGTTTGAGCTAACGACTTGCATGTTCGCAAAAGTCTAGGTCTAGGTTTCTTACTGTGACAAAAAACTTTCTGAATACAAGCAGATTTTGCTTCGACTCAAAAAACGAACTCAAAAAAAAATTTGGTCTACTGCATTGAGAATTTGAAGTCGTACAGAGCAAATAGATGAATTTATGTCACTCAAAAGTGTATTCAATGAAAGCATGAATACCAAAAAAGGTGTCAAAAGGCAAAAAAGTTCTTCCGAAAAAAAAAACAAAGAATATAAACAGTTCTTTCGAATTTGTTAATTCGACATTTTTTTTTTCAAAAGTGCAAAAATGATTCATATCCCCCACTGAATTCGTTGTTCTTATTGTATCTTCTATAAAAATTTTGTGAAAAACATTTCATAAGGACTAGCAAAAACTTTAAAAAACATCAAAGAAACTTTGAAAAAAACGAACATTTCGTTGTGGTGCTAGAGGAAATTAAACACTTGTTGGATATCGTAAATCATCTCAAGTTGATTAGACCATTGATTCAATTAACAGTTTCACCTGAGTGATTCGAATGAGAGGCAGAAAAATTGTAACAACGCAAACGGTAAAGCCGAGGTTAATGCAAGAGAAAAACTGAAAATACTAAAGTGAATTTTCGTCAAATGATGTGGTCTAAAAAGACTTTTCGCTTCTTTTTCTTTTCTCTGCACGCTGCGATGGACAATGTTCCAAAGAAATTCCCATTTATCGTGGAAAAAATGTTCTATTATAGCAACTTTTGAATGATATTAATGAAAGCAGCATCACTATGAACCACGCTCTTTCAATTTACTTTTGGGAAAGTCAGCATTTTCGTAGAAATACTTGTAACCAATGGGGAGTTGGTTTAGTGGCAAACTGGCGCACTATCACATAGGCACGGTCACGGGATCGAATACCGGGTTCACATCTGCCCAGCCCTTTTTTTCTGTTGCTGTTCGGCAACTGCACTTGCCCTGTACGTAATAAATAAATAAACAAATAAATAAATAAACGACAAAGTCAAAGTTAGGAGAAATGGAATGAAAAAGGTTACGAGAAATAGATGTTGTATAAACTGTAATTACAATACTGAAATATCATAAGTCGTCAAAGTGATTGTAAAAAAGTCGAAACGGACGGCGTTCGTCATGGAGGGCGGTGTGAGATATTGTATGGATATTTCTCGCGACACCGTCATGGACACATCGTTAATCATTTTTTGAAACAACAGGTCGGAATCACGCCAGAAGTCGCACTTTCGCAAGATGAAAGAACCCATGCCTAGAAATCATCATATGGATTTCCCTAGCGGGAATATTTCGTTCGAAAGACGTGTCTCAGTTCAAGTTATGCAAAACTTAGGAAGAGGTAAAACTTTGACTCATCAACAATCATCATCCTCCGCTCTCGAACTGATCTTTGCTGAAGTCTGCTGAAGTCGCAGTACTTCTGAATCAGTGGATTATTTATTTGTTTATTTATTCATTCATTTGTTTATTTACTGCATGTCAAGCATGCGTGGTGCCAAATGGCAACAGAAACAGAATCACAACAAGATACACACACAGCATAATATAATTAAAAATCAAATGTATTATGGAGAATATAATTAACGTAGAACATGAATTATATTTTCCATAATATATTTGAAATTAAATATTATTTATATGTTAAATTACATTACTATATTATTATTATTTCAAATATTTTCATGGAAAACGAGTAGAAAATCGTAAAGATGGAATTTGAAGCTAAATCCGCTGCGGAAAATCGGTCTGAGTTGCCGAATGATTATCCTTTGGTACATGGTTTCGCCAGTGACGACCACCTTCGCTTTTCACTTGAGTTCAGCTACGATCGAGGAGGGACCATTTCAATCCGCTTATTTGCTTTCTTTGTATACAGCCAGGCCGGTGCCATCACTCGGTTTGACGAGAGAAAAGGACGTGATTCCAGAAATGTTCGTGTGCTATCTTCACTGTTGAAAAGAATGGAGTATGTTGAAGAAGAATGGGTCCTAAAGCCAATTCTAATGACTAACTTGAGTTTACTGACTCCCATTCAGGGATGGACCAGATAAAGTTCACGACAACGCAAAATTTTTCTTTTTACGCGATGAAAATTTTTATTATGTTCATATATTACATTATTATACATATCGGTGGACTGTTGGTGAACGTGCACTAGTTGACAGCCTGTCCAATGACATAGCCCAGGTCCGTGCCAGTAGAGCCGTCTTGAGCGCAAGAGACCTAAACGACCGTTGGTTTGATTTTTCTGATCGACCGTTTATTGTATGCAGAAGACCGTACCGAAGTGATCGGAACGAATTGGTCCGTACCAGTGCTGCTGACCCGTGCTGTCCACACACCATTTCTACAGTACACCTGAAAATGTGTTGTAAAAGGGTACAGGCAATTGGGCTTTCATAAATGTTACAGCCCAGTTGCATGGTGAAGTGGTCATTGTCTGGATGCACTTACAGTGGCTGCTAGTGTGTTTCCAGTATTTGTGTACGTACGAACGACACCTCCAGCTGCATTGAAGACTTCAATCTGCATCCGAGCTGGCTAAAAAAGAACTTAGACAGATCTTTCCCTTTACAGCGCAGGACTAGAGAGGAAAGAAATACTCAAAACCTCAGCTGACGTGGAGTAGGCGAGAATTTCGCCAAAGCTTGGTAGAAAAGGCAATTAGTTTGTATCATAGGCGTCTAGTTCAAATTTTCTGGCGAATCTTTGATAATTTAAAACATTAGCATTATAGCTAATCAAGCCTAACGAAGTCGGACGGTTTCAAACCAGCCACTACTGCCCGTTCACGTATAGAATATCTTTTTTAAATGGGACGTTCGGAAAAATAGTGGTGTTAGCCTTCGGCATCAAATCTAAAATAGTTTTTGGAGTTGATCTTTTCTAAATCTAAGGAGTCTAAGGAGTCTAAATTTTCTCCAGCATGGTAGGGATGCGTCCCCACATTCAATTCAAATTCGGTAAGGCAGTGGGGTAATGAATGCGTAGTGGGCCTATACAATAACTTGAGGTGGCTAGGCGATGAAGGAGCGGATAGGTTATCCTCCCGGACGAATCCGGTACCACTCAATCGATAGCGGAGTAATGGGAGGCTCTGTCTTGAATTTCGAGCGGAGCCTTAGATCTACCTTTTTTCGATCTTATAATCTACGGCAGCTGCATATGGATGGGAAGGGCCTACATCGTAGGCATGGTGAGTCAGTCATACACACTTTTGCCCGTTCGTCCTCACAATGGTAAAAACAATTGAAGTGGAAATAATGTGAAAATATTCTGTGAGAATTCAGCTGCTCCTGATCGTTGTCATAAATGAAAAAGTGTTGCCCTCAATCCCAGACACCTTTGGAGAAAAGAATTGTGAGCCTTAAAACCATCCGAAGCACTGAGCATTTGTTCCATTCGTAAACGACCTATTTCATCAGAAGCGCCAACCCTTGAAAACTGGCGAAGGGTATCAAGTAGTTATAGCATCACCCAGGAAAAGGTGAGAGAAGGAAAAACTGACATTTGTGTCTGGAGCGGCATCGCAGAATATGATGCCATCTACCGGACAGGTCGAGGATAATCGTCTCAGGATTGAGCACTGTTCAAATGTAGAGGATGACGGGTTCCTCTTGGGTAGAGTCGTTTGAGACAACATCGCACAGCATGCTGGAAACAATCTTTTAATTCGTAACAATTTTCTTATCATCACCTAGCATTTAATTGAATACCATTACCCTTTAGTACTGGAATTATTGAATAGACATTCAGACTATCACGTCTACGGCGAAAATTCTCTTTTTTTACAAGGTCCTAGCGGTATTTTCTATCTCTTCACGGAGGGATTTGAAAAATCTGCTCAGACAAAAAAGGCCCAACACACTCACGCGAAAAATTTCTCAAAATTATGTAGTTTAGTAGAAAAACGAGATCCAATTCAAATGAAGGACGTCGGTTCCTAATCGTTGGTCAAGATAAAAAATTAAAATTCTTATTAAATCTAAGAAGATAAGATCAAGTCACAGAAATCACACATGTCCAAGGAATGAAAATGAAACGGTCGACTCACGGGTGGTTGTCGTAGTGATAGTCTGGGTAGGTACACAAGCCTGGTAAAGTGGCAGAAGTGTCACAAGTACGATGGCGAAAAGCATAGCGAATCAGTCACCGATGTAGAGGAGACGGCTAAAATCTAAGTGATGCTTGTGGCAACTTCGGGCCAAAGTGAACCCTAAGAGCTATGCCCAGGTTCGTCTCGAAGGCGGAGCGCATTAGTTTATAAGCGAATGAAAATTCCATCCGTCAGATATGCCTGATTTCTCTCCTTTCGCTGAAACGAAACAATAGCGCTCCGCGGACGACAAGCGGTCGTATAAACTTTCACCGGATATATGAATGATAAAGATGGACATCCCGGAAATTTATGTAGCCGGCGAGAATTTATAGCTCGAACATGACCCTAATTTTCATGCTGATATTAATAGTACAGTGAAGTTTGTATAAAATAACCTGTATAGTCCACTATTACCTATTTTCATACGTTTTGAACAGAGGAAAGTGAACAAACTCAAAATCAGAGCGACATTCGGTTTTTAGATGAAAATGGAGATATTCTATCACTTATAACTTGATTTTGGAACCTTCACTTCTCTAGTGAATATTTAAAGATTTGAAACAGCATTATAGATAATAATTGAAAAGTTTAAGCATTCAATTATTACCTGTAATGGTCTAATTATTATCTAATTATTAATTCATTCTAACTATTATCTATATCTATTTAAACACAAGCAGATCACTATTGCCCCTATACGGAATGATATAACGTTTTCTGGAAGTATGACATTCGAAAAAATGGTGGAAGTATAACCAGGCGTATGAAGCCCAGAAATGATTTTGTTGCTGATCAATCCCGTTTTTGGATAAGCCCCTACATTCAACCTCTATGCGGAATGGTGGTGGCGTAAATGATTTGCGGTGGCCATCCAACGTACAAGTAAAAGTTCAAGTAGTCACAGTCATACAGTCTGTCCTTCAGCAAATAGGCATGGTAGGCTCTATTTACGTGCAGAATCACTGAAGACTAGCTATTATAGGTTGTCAGCAGTGAGGCTACAAAATTAGAGAGTAAATGCTGAATTATTGGCTGCTTTCATAGTCCGCCGGACGGCGGGCCGGCGTGCCACGAGGCAGTGCTAGGGGGGGAGGAGGGCGGCAGACGGTTGGTCGAAGGGATGAAAACAAAGAAGAACAAGAACAAAAACCAAACAACCAGGGACTGGTACAAACGGTTTTTGATCTTGTCTCTCCTTTTTTACAGTCCTTCGAGGGGCTGACCGACCGTCCGCCGCCCTCTTCCCCCTAGCACTGCCTCGTGGCACGCCGGCCGGCCGGCCTGCCGGCGGACTATGAAAGCAGCCATTCATTGCTGAGTGATGAAAAGCAACAAAGTAAGGCTCTCGTTTACGCAGTTGATTTTGGGAAAGGTATAAAATAACGGAGGTCGTACAGAAAGCACTAAATCGCAGGCATGACACGGGGAACGAGTCCCAATATACGACTTACGAATCAACACTTTCATCCCTACTTGGTTGATTTATTTTTATCGGACTCATCTAGGAGGACAAAAATACTGAATCTTATCACATTAATTTCATTTCATCAGCTTTACTCCACGAGCCCATTCCACATGCGCATTGACAGCACCAACAAGATTCTGGTAGAAGTCCAATACGGGAAAGCATCCTGAAAATGAGATCGAAAGCGCCGATGGACTTCATCTTCATCTCTCCCAAAAACAACGCTAACAATTGGACAGTCGGGTGTAACTGTTCATGACGGATGACACCCATCATTGTTCCCTCACGATTAATTTTAGTGCTGCGACTTTATCCTATAGGGCTGAATTGTCTCTATTGGAATAGGCATTGGCTGAGAGATTTATGACTTATTCACAATTTCTAGGCAACCATGGCGTCCCATTTACCTATATATAGTCCTCCTTAGCATCCAGCCACTCTCCTAGGCACACATTTTATAAAAATCGGTCACCTTAAGATAATCCACGACGCTTTCATAAGGTATAGTTATTTTCCGTTAAGTACGTTATGTACTATCACTTTGAGATGAGGAATAGAAGACATCGCTAAGTAGCTGGCCGATGAACTGGCCAAGACTCCTACCCTTCCAGACAATTACATTGCCAGCCAAGGGGTTTGAATGAAGGTCTATGTAGGGGGTATCAGTTGGGAACTTCTTATGAGGGTCCTATGTGATGGTGCCCTTACATGGAGATAGCGTCAATAGCAAAGTTGTAAACAAAACAATCCATAAGAAGTAGAACGCTTGTGCTATGCCTTCAGCGTAATCTTATTGTTAGATGCAATACGTCTGAAGGACTCCTATTTGTTACTATTCCATTAGCATTCAATATCTTCTATATCCTCTGCTCGGCTATGCTAGCAGCTCGAACAACAAGCTTGCCCCTTTCATTTTTCTTAACTTTCAACTTTCATCTAATGGTAAGTGTAAGTGGAGGGTAAGCCAGTAGAGTCAAGAAATCTCAGTCACATCTATTCCATCAGGCAAATGGAAGTGACGGTAAACCTGCGAGAGAACTTTCATGTTCTAAAGTCATAGCACGGCTATTTCCTGCCAAAATATTTGACCGTTTCAGTGAGAATAAGTTTGTGTTTGTGCACGCTGTGTGTTCGCACTGTTTGTGATTTGCAACCAGGCGGCTCGTTCTGTCAACATAAGCTTTGTAGTCACGTTGAGTGCTCGTCACATGGTCAGATCGTTGCCCCGAGATCCTTGGTGCTCCGATTACCCATTTCCCTCCATGGCATTTTGACTTGAACATTCGCCGTTTCATAAAGGCCCATCCAGGT
>UZAF01018272.1:18470-31012 GCA_900617895.1 Haemonchus placei | reverse complement strand
ATTTCGCGAATATGCGGATCGACTCTTGAGTATATTCTTGTAGAGGAAATCAAGTAGATCATTTCTAGAAAAAACCCGAACTCAATAGTCAAACACTTTTGGGAGAAAAAAAGCCGCGAAAAAATGCGCAATAATTATGCATCAACCTAATACAACTACTCGAAAATGTTATTCCTTCAGGAGAAATTGTTTCAAGTAAAATCTTTGTTGAACACAGATCCCTTTACCCTTCTTGCAGCACTTACAACTATGTACCCTGCGTCCACTAATCATACCGTCATCCATGAATTTCCCCAAACAGTCACGTTCCAAAGCACTTCAGGAAAAGGCTTAGTATGGAAATTGTGCCCTTCTCGGGCCGTAATTAGTAGGCCAACAACCAGTGTCATCTCAATAATATGGACAATTTGTCCTTAATTTTTTCGTGAGGGATCACTTTGCCCATGTTGCCAAGTGATACAGCCACCGACAAATCAATTTATTCAGCAGCTAAATGATAACAAAGAGTGGACGTTGCGTGATTATTAACTAATTGAGCACCCAATCCTTCAACCTCGCAGATTCGATTGTCCAATAAGAAGGAAAGACTGTCAATGAGTTCGTGATCAACTTGGTGGCCCAAGTGTCGACGATTGCTTTCCTCAGCTCATTACCACCTACAAACTGCTTTTTTTTCTTCATGAATCTCCCTTATCATGAATCCTCATATGTTTTCCATTAGATTCAAGTCAGGGCTGTTAGCCAACCAGCATAAAAGGTCGGTTTGGTGCCGACCAAGCCCGAGCTGACGTGATTCCGGGCATTACCCTGCATGAACACGGGGTTCTACTGCCGATTCTGGCGCCAGAAAGGAAGAAAAGTATGGCTTGGTACTAATCGATAACTAGAACAGTTGATCTCATTCGGAACAAAACATAAATGATGACGTCTACGAGAAGAAATGGTCGCCCATGTCATGACTCCTCTTTCCTAAGAATTTCGTCCGAATAACTGGAGCTTATCCTTTCGCAGACTGTGCCAATGGAATTGGTTGCCACCACAGGTAAATTTTTTTTCATGGGGAAAAACAACCTGTAGAACGAATCATCAAGAGAAATAAGAGTAAACGACAAGCCATGAAAAGGCACCTGCCGGTTCGGATGCAATTCCTGGTGAAGAAACTAGAATATTGCAATGCTTTTCGGTTATGAAGATGCCATTCTTACTTTCTGCTCAACGTGAAACTCAGACTTATGTACTTATCACGTTCCAAACAGCAATCCTCGAGACAGTGAGCGTCAAAGAGGACTTTATATCCGTATATGACGCTTCTTTCAAAATTAGTCGCTTGCCTTTTTCCAAAAGTAATGAAGAACGTCCCGTAATCTTTTCGGTCCCATACTCTGTAGGATTTCTGACGCAATTTCCGACAATGGCGTGGCATTGGCCGTTTCGTTTGAGCGTTTCGACGATTTAGCAATCCCTGCACCCTTTTTATGCGAATTTGACTTTTCTCGAAATCGGATGGCAACTTTCCTTCACCCATTACCTCAATTTAGAAATATTACACAAAGAAGCAATTAGGTAAGGTGTTAATGGGACGCAACGGAAAAATATGAAGTGTTTGTATCATTTGGCAACATAGGCAAAGCGACTTTCCGAAAAAATGAGTGAAAATTGTTTATGTTATTGAGGTGGAACTCGTTGTCGCCCCACAAGTTACGGTCCGAGTAAGGCACAATTTCCACATCAAGCCTTTTCCTGAAGTGCCTTGGAACGTGAGTTTTGAGAGAAATTCATGGGTGGCTGTATCATTAGCGGACGCAGTGTATATGAAGGATGTTCGAAAAAGATATCGTTGAGAGAACTGATAATATGAGCTGAGTATGACACATCAATTTCAGAAGTCACAATGTCAATTCATTGATTAACAAGTGGGCAATTAAGATCAACATAGAAGCGAACTACTATCACTTTGGGTAGATATGACGTGAATGCGGAACTCACCCACAACGATTCGAAACGTCAGTGATATCACTTTCAGATCAAGACTGCGGTGATAAAGCAATCGTAAAAAGTAAATCAGATCATATTTTTCACTGCATTAGGACAAGGAAATACGGAACTGATTAAGTCTTACGTCAACAGAGGTCAACATAACGATGAGGGGGTAGGAGATTGAAGGGTGTGCTTAACCAAGTGCACTGAACAATAAATCCGGAATGTGCATAACGTTCATTTGACGCAAGTTCAATTACCAGTGAAAGTGGAAAAAATCGCCAGGAAGAGGAGTGTTTTTATACCGGAGACGAAAAAAATTAGAGAAAATGACGTCATGCAAAAGGTAACCGCTGCAAATGCAGATGGAAATAAAATACGGTAGTGTCTGAAAAAAGATTTTCGATGAAGATAGAGCGAGAAAAAGAAATTTTCACTCAAATTATGTGGAAATCATCTTATTCCCAGGATTATAGGGTTGCAAAACAGTACAACCTTTGCATGAGTTCGATCGCAATGTCTGCATCATGGATCGTAAAGAGCCGTTACCGAAGGGTTCGAACGAACATGAACAATCTTTGACACAGAATGATTTGTGTGTATGACTGCTCGTGTCATGAAACTCGACGTTACATGCTTCTTGTAGGCGGTATCACCTCGATTTCAGTTCAAGACATTGCTAGGGCCAGGGTTGGCTGAAATAGCGTTAATCTAATAGTATCGTGTGCTCACTCTGTTGTTATTTTTCTCTACATAGCCACTATCCACAATTCACTTGCCGATCATGACGGGAGCCCAGGGTGCAGGTCAACAAGTGGCTTGATCTTTATGACTCCTAACTTCGGCCTGGGTCTTACGCCTGNGATTCGTATTTAGATCAAAGAGATAACTACTTGGCCCGCCTCGGAATAACCTCGGTTAGTTGCCTTGCCTAGGCTTACCTGCACTAGTCTGCTCTTCTGCTCTCGCCTTATTTCATATAGTGTGATGGCTCTATCATAGCATCCTACACACCTTTTGATAACAAGGTGTGGTTGCTCATGTGTGGCTTAAAGTTTAATTGTGAGCTCTCCGGGATCCACTATTCTTGGGGCATGAATTGGCACTTCTGGCTCAAGGTGTTTTTTCTCGAATGATTTCTCCATAGTTCGGGCATTGGCGTTGTAAGTGTATCTGCGGAGGCTTTTATTGTCACATTCATTTCCTCTTCAATGCTATTGCTCCCTAACTTTTTTATATCCACTTGATAATTGAATGTTTCTTTTTCTCAATCTGTATTAGTAGTTTCTGTTCTTTGACGCACGCATGTGCAATAAATAAATAAATAAATAGATAAATAAATAGAGGAGCAAGGAGTGTCGAAACGGTAGTGGATGAGTCGGAGACTCAGCTACGCGTGAAGTGTAGCAAAAAAGGCAGTGGGGACGATGACAAGTACATCAGACGTTTCGGAAGATGTCGGAAGCAAGAAGTTGAAAATAGGCGAAACGCGTATATTAATTGGATGGAGTTTGTGCAAAGAGTAAGCAACACGGCACAAGCAATCCTGGAGACCAAATAAAGCCGATACAGAACGAACAATTTTTGATTCAGAGGCATAGTTTATAATTTTGGGGCATCTAGTTCAAGATGAATAATGGAAAATGGTGCAGATGAGGCAAAAATTGGAAAGAAAACGCAGAAATCGGCGTATGTAAAGATATGTAAGGCTTCGAAAAAGGAGAAAATTAGGGGTTTGACGAAAATGTGAAGACAAAAGCCGCATGCAAAGGACATTCGGACGAGCTGTCATAGGTCCATCCAAGGGGAGGGGATCACGGGTTCATCCAAAGAGAAAATTTCAGGGATCACTTTAAATGTGAACTGATGAACTTGAATGATGGACTTTAATGACTCCATTCGATATCGACTGTGAACATAGATTTTTTCAAGTATTTTAAAGCGAATAATGGTGCATGGAGTAACTACCATCACGGAAATTAAAATTCCAGTGCAGAGGTGCTATACACTCTGTATAGCGTACTAACCCGAACCGGGAGGAAATAAACTTTTTGACCTTGGCCCTTTAATCTTCAGAGGTTTTCATTATTATACTCCTGATCAAAAGTTACGGAAAATCTGCAATTACAGTAACAGTTCCTTATAAATCGACTCTAGGAATTTCGCGAGTATGATTTTCTAGAGGTTATCGAAATCTAATCCTTCATATAAAGGATCACAACCATTCCACAAGTGCGCTATGCATTCGCTTTCTATTAAAACTGGCAAAGTTCTTCAATTCATCGCGGCCTTTCACAATGCCTTATGGTGTTACCCAGACTGCGCTTCGGAGTCGTAATCCCACAGGTATAGCTGTGAAAGGATAAAACAATTGGCAGAGAATAAAACAGAAAGATTAGCTGCAGAGTAAGAGAAATCCTGAGAGAAACGATCTTCGTCTAATATAAATAGTTCGCATTCGATCACCATGTTTGATTCAAAGGCGAAGAAGCCTAAATGAATTGATCCAACTCAAGATCCTGACACATTTTGGTTGGGGGAACTATACCTAAAACACCTCTTCTAGACTGATCACCAATCGATATATTGATCGATGGAGTGGGAGTCCGTGGAAAGTCTTTTTTTAAGATGTTGTTCATAAAGATAACTCTTCAGATGAAAAGTCAAACGAGAAGAATGAGATCGCCATTAAATAAATACTGAGAAGTTATTTGCACAATTTTCTCGGAAAAAGCAGGACATGACCGTCGAAAAGCATTTGTAAAATGGGAGATGAGAAGATCTGAAACACTTTGAATTAGCTACCTACACTTCTCTGCAGTTTTTGAATCTTTTTCATATTACCCCTAACCATATGCGTATGTCCTCCGACAGACATCGACGGTGACATACAATGTCGCCATCACATAGCGGCGGGAGACGGGCGCTAGGAACGATTTTGGGTAATCGATTCGCCGCACGCGGCTGTAGCGGACCACTCATTTGCCGTTATTACAGCTCAACCGTTCTTCATACAGCTAAATCGATATGCAATCATTACTTCATGCATAATTCTACTATTAGTTCTTTTGTTTTTGTATTTCTTACCTACTGCTGCATCCTGCTACATTCCTTCGCGCGCGACGCCCCTTTCACCGCGACGCGACCATTTCGTTCCTAATGCACCACACTCCATAGCGGTACAGGCACAAACGAGTGAAAACGAGTCGAACTTTGTTCAACACATTTGCGACGTTTGTTAAGGTTCAACTCGAAAACACGTCTAAGCGATAGCCGATGGTAGGTGTGATGATAGCGCAGCCACTAGAGGCGCCGAACAGCACCTAAAGGTCCCACAAGATCGACTCCGGTCCAGGTTGCCTGCAAGAAATTTTCTATGTGAACCGGTTTGCGTTTTCTAAATGGTCAGAGGTTGGGAAATAATGTCTTGAGCCATGACTGTTTTGAACAAAAAGACTAGGATCTAAGATACTTGCGGAATCCAACAGTTCTATTGACACTCACTTCCTAACTGTAATTTACGCCCCTTTGAATTTTCCTTGTGAATTGAAACAGCGATTGGACGCATAGTTCCTTCGGCGGCTTCGTCTTTTCAGGCTCCGAAAAAGACGAAAGCTTCGAAAGGTTAGCCGAATAAAGATTCGTCAAAAATCTCGGCCGTAGAACTTGAGGGGTAAAAAGAACGACTGGAGAAAAGAGCCGAAATTCATTGAGAGTCGAACTCGAGCGTTGAATTCTGGAAGCATTGCCAACCTCGAATTCTGATCTTCCTGAATAAACAGAGGCAAAAAATAAAACAAAGTCCATGACGGCTGGAAAAATAAAGCTTGCTTTCAGACCAAGCTGTCAGCCTCTAAACAAGACAATGTAAAGGTGTTAAAGCGAATAGAGACAGCTTTTCAACAACTATTGATGCGAACGACGCTCTTTTATATAGCTACTCAGAAGGAAATGAATGAATATGACAAGCTCGTTAAAGGTAATAAGTGCAACTTCCTGCGTGTGGGTGGAGTCAAGTCAATTAATCATGAAGTTTTGAAGTAATAGTCTTCATCTAATTACGTATGTTCTCTAATTCTTTTAGGGAAACAATGCCTTTAATAATTTATGAAGACTGCTCTGTGAACGTTCAATGAACACCCACATTTCCGATAAAAACGTACTACGCGCTTGAAAGCTTACTCAAAAATAGGCCGATCTACTTGTTTTCCACGTACAAATGAACCCCCACAGGACAATTCTCAAGGGAACACTGATGGTGCTGGTAAAAACAAATTACGGACCTACCAAAAAAGGAAGATCCATACGTTGGAAGTTCATAGTGGCGTCAAACATCTATTAGATTAGTTCTAATCTGACCGCACAAAGTTACTTCCTTGGCGATGTCACTCATATATGGATAGGATTAGAGATTGCCCGAGATGATTTTGGTTCTGATTTGAGATTAAAAGGGATCAGAAGAAGGGTTAATTTACTAAAAGCCTTGATCGGAGTTCATCGTCTAGCAGTGCAAATCCAATACATATGACTTGATCTGTCATTTGAAATTACCTTCCATTTTAATACAAAGATAGTAGCACACACCGATGAATGAAAAATCCTTCTCACAGCATCTCAAAGGGTAACCCTCCATAAGTTCGAATAAATCCATCAATAGTAACAGATGTTATCTGATGCCCAAGATTTGTGTTTAAGAAGGGACAGGGATATAATTACCAAATATTCATTCCAAGACATGAGGAAAGAAATTTGGCCCTCTTGTTAGGATCATATTTCTTTGAGGCACAGGATAGAGTTCAACAAGGACGATCACTCGATTCTAGGAAATAATGCCGAATCCTGGGAGGCAGAATTCTTAAGCTTATATTTCTACAGTTTCAAAAGAAAAAAAANAAAAAAAACTGTATAGAACTACTTATTTAGAGTAACCATTTTTTCTCTGGTTCATTTCTTTATGAATTTATTCTATTACGAGCTACACTTACAATTAGTTCGAGAGATTTCAAAATCTCATTTTTGTATCGTACTAACTTCTACATATACCCTCGTCTAACATCTTTCATTAGATTTTCTCGAACATGCCAGAACGTTTCTCTGCTCTACAAAACTGGTGGCCGAGGATTAAGAACCTTCAATACTTCCAGAATTTCGGTAGCTATGCAAAAAAAAAGACAATCTTGTCTGAAGCCCCTCTCTGAAAATCCATCGTCCTATGTCTTGACGCCTTTTTGAGAACCATATCTCAAAGAAGACGTATATATACAAAAATGAAAACTGATTTTGAATTTACAGATGAAGGGTCCTCAGTAAGGGCGAGTCAGTATTGAAATTTAGTAGATCAAGCTGAATATTAGTTATAATCGATTAACTCAATTGTTTATTTCTTTAATTACATTCTTTCATTTTTTGAAAGTTTCATAAATGCTATCATCGAGGCCGCGGCCTTTTACGGAGGCAGGGATCCGAGCGACTCAGTGACAGTGCCGTCTAGATTCAGCTGTGATTCAGCAATACCATTGTTTAAGCTGGCTTTTGCGACATCGGCATCTTGTGGTTAATTGGTACATTTAGATCTGCGACTCAAAAAGTCTCACAAGAAGGAAAAAGCGGGAAAAGCTCCAATGCGGAGTCGGCGAGCTCCAAGAAGAAAAGCTACAAACAAGTGCGAAAAAAGGGGTTGTACGAAATTATGACAATAGACGCTATGCTATGGCGTGAAGTTGGCTACAGTAAGCGGAAAAATGTTGAAAATTCCCTCGCATTATAGCTGTGGGTCACGATTAGTTGTCTAAATTTCCATCATGTATACTCCATTGTGAATGATGCAGCCTCACTCAGGTCTTTAGAACACGGCCACTTCAAAATGTCGTTTTCCGATATGATAACGCCCCTATGGGGTATACTCGGGTGGCAGGAATCATTCTAAAGGAACATTTCGGAAACCAATTCTAACGTGAAATTTACCTTCAAGGTATTCCATAGAAATGGCCATAAAATTTCCTGTACACTAGAATTAATTTTTCAAAATATTCTCGTACACTTTAGAAGTCACCAAAGACCTTATGGTTGTTCAAACTATCGAACATAGTTCTATCGTGTAATTAGTTTTCATGAATCATAGTTATTGTGCCCACCCCCGCAGCTCACGCCTCAAAGAAATTAGCTTTTTCCAAGCCGCTAGTCTTTCCGATGCTCGATTGGATTTGTTTTTCTATTGTCAATATAATTAGGAAAATTGATAATAACAGAAAACCGGAAATGAGTTCATTCTTCACTATTCTCAGTTCTTGCCAGGAAGCAACGAGATTAAATTAAACATATTTAGCTATCAATTGCGTCATGCACTATAAAAATGTTACCTTAATTTGCTGTACCCACGTGTATTCGTAATAATAGGGTTACGTAATCTTCAGGCAGCCCCCAGAGAACGATTAGCGGAAAATATAACCGAACGAAATAATAGGGAAAAAAGAAATAGGCCATCGCACCAGCAGGGAGAGGGTCCCAGGAAATATTTTACCCAAATTCACAAATTCTACTTCAACCCAGCGATTACTCTATAGAAAGAGTTACCATAACGATGAACACATGAAAAGCAATGAAGACTGCCAATAGGACTGTGGCCGTGATCTTTCTTATATACTGAGCATTCTCACAGTGAGCAACCATATCGCTCCAGTTGGTGATCTCTGTGTTACTACACTATGCATTGTACTATAGCATAAGTTTAAGTAGCGAGATAAAATATCTGATGTTGAGGACAAGGTAGATCCCACAGTCAGCCGATTTTGAGGTAGAATGAGGAAGAAGAAATAGCCGAGGAGCAGCCCTATGTATCATACTATCGAAAAAGTATAAGGCAATAAGTCTACCGAGGTAAGGTGGACAGGGTTGTCGTGATAGAGCAACCCAAATAAGGACCTATGACCGAGCTAGGTAGTAGCTTGTGAGGAATGGGTAGCTTGGATGCGGATTCTACGCTGGAACTATCAACGCGAACGGTCTAACCTTCCTTCTGTTTATAGCTTTATTATTTTGCCAGAAACCTACCGTCAAATGCTGGTAAAGTATCAGAGCTTCAGGTGACTGTCGCATCAGGGTCATTCAAAGTAATCGCGAACAGTAATCGCGGTGAATTTGATGGCTTCTCCTGACCTATGAAAGCCTACGAACTTGCAACTTCACACGGTTCCTTTACAGCATGAAATCTCAAATGATCTGGTATAGGAACAGAGTTTCTAGGGTCATATTTATTTGATAACAAATGTTTGCTACGTGGCTGAATGTTCGAAACGAAAATTGTTATCTCTTCATAGCTTTTTGTACAATATTTTTCCATCGTCAGGCGAATTATTTATATCGAGGAGAAAATCTTCCGAAGTAACAACAGCGTTGTTTACTTCAACTAACCTAAACGCCATCTTGTGAACAAATCATAGCCAAAAATTTTTTTACGCTTCTATTCCCATCTTAGGGCTGTCTACATTGCGTGACGTGAGGAACGGTTGACATTAAGTTTTTTATCCAATTTTTCTCTTACTTCTACATTGCCTTTTTATTTGAATTTCTATATCAGTTGTCATGTGACATTACGATATTTACGATTTTCGTTTCAAGCAAATCTATAGCAGAAGCCACAAAAGCACTTCGACTGAAGTGAAAGAAATTTCCGACAGTCTGAGGTCCACGCACGTAACTTCCCTAACCATGCACTTCTCTATGGTTTTCATGATGTCCTAAACAGATAATTTGCTCCCATGAATAATGAAGCTTTCGGGGAATCCCCGAGCAAAGGCATAGCTACAGTCTATTATACAACTAAAATTAGAAAGGAGACGTAACGGAAATTGCTTGACCTAATTACGTGAAGCAGTTGAGCTTATAAAAAAACTATGTGTAACTCATTAACAGACCTTTATAGTAACATAATCAACTTTTTGGGGATTAATTTGAACTTTCGAGAGGTAATTTCCGCATCTAATAAATTTTTGAATCTAATCAACTCAGCTTCGGGATGAGCCCACGCACTTGATTTCCCGGTCATAACTTTCTAGAATAGTGCGCTATTAATGAGCACTTAACGTGTACGATGAAATGCGTGGGCGAGTCGAAGTACATCTCACACTTCCATCTTTCCGGATATGCCCAACATGAATTAAGTCGCTATCTGGTGTCATAATAGGCTTAGTTGACCGGAAACGGATTCAATATAACTTCTGATATAAGTGTTTTATATACAACATTATCCACTATTGCCTATCCCAATTTGGTCACTCGAACGGGCAATTTTGTACCCTGTGGGAGCTTTGTACTTGGGTTATCTTGTGCTATATAAGCCGTCGATTATCATGATGATAATCCAAATGTTGAAGCTAGAAAAGCTTTTAGTGATAGCAGTGTTCAGCTTGATTATTCAAATACAGTCAAATTAGAATTGGTCAGGACTCAATTCTGACCGATTCTAATTGAGTTTTATTTAAATAACTAGCGCTATCTATTGATTAACAGGGCGGAATGGTGTAATGGAAAGTGGTGCACTATTACAAATGCATGATCACGAGTTCAAATCCCCAGTCGATGTCCATCTAAGTCAACCGAGTCTTACATCCGCGAGGGGCAGACTGGTGTCGGAGGATAAATGCACTGATATATACGTCGTCTTGCTGCCGCAAGTCATCGTAGAGTCATCTACATACATATTCAATACGCGACTAGGATNCTGTTAAAAGTCGAATGCTGAGGCGCAATTCTCAGACAGGATTGATCAACGCCCAAAGACTTTATCTTTTATCCTTCGTAGTCTTTATCCTTAATAGTGTAACAAGATTTGACAGTGGCTTCGCTCACCCAGATGTTGTAGTAGTGATAGCTCCTAAGGATCGCTTAGACTCACAGGTCAGTCTTTCTTTTTTAGTTTATCATAGATTTTTCATTTCTCGGTTCTGTTCAATTGATGCGAAATAAGGCAAATTGGCGATAGAAGATGAGCTAGCATTATAGGTGCGTATGGGTACTTTGGACATCGGTAATGAAACCAGTCATAATAATATCGACAAGGTAATCCCATGACATCGACAATAGCCATTTAAAATGGTTCTTCTAAAGTTAAACCTTTGAGGCTAGCTAGCTTCATTGAACCGATAATTTCTGACCAAACATGAACCAATCTGAACTGAACAAACTAATCTGAACTGAACAGTTTTCCGAACAAACCCTAAGCACTGTTGCGAAAGCACACTTTACTATCTCGATCCATGTAGCGAAAATGAAATCCCATTGTTATGCATGAAAATTTGTAGGTTCTGCCCTTGGCATTCTACCTATTTACTGGTTTCTCAAACAAATCAACAATCAAACAATCTCGTCAAACATCATTTTGGCTTTCGGCTCTCCTAAATCGATCAGACAATCCTTTCAATCTCTAATCCCAGGACGTCTTCTTTGATATCTTCACGAATGTGGATAACAGAGAATTCAATCGGTGTTTCGCATGAATAGCTCCTTCTCACGCTTCCCCATGACATTATAGAATAACTGTGTGTTATATTGTTATGTAACCAAAACAACCTATTTCCGTTTCAAAGTAACTCCACGCATTTAACGGAAGGTAACTTACACTCAAACTAGTTACTCATTCGTGATGGGCAGGCCATACTGAGGAGTATTACAAATAAATTATGACATCAAACAAACGGCTCGGCTAATTTTTTTTTTGAACAAAGTCTACGGAGAAATCAAAAAATTATCAAATTGCTCCTAAGCCTAAGTGGTTGAGATGTTCCAGCTCAAGGATTGTTAAAGTCAACACCACTCCTGAATCCGAGTCTAGATTACATAGGGGAACGGCCTTTCCAATAGCTTCTGTTAAGCATACAATCTCGCACCAATTCGCTAATCCGATTTTCCAGGCATGCACCACTTTCATCGAGACGCGACCCACGCACTCACACGTCAGCGTGCGGTCAACCGTGCTGTGCGAGTTGGAGAAAAAAATCATCTTCGCAACTCGGGCAATTCATTTAATCTACCGAGTGCAGATTGACATCATTTTCCTCCAAGGTACCCACTCTTTGTTGTAGTGAATTTCCTACGACGTTTATAAGTATCAGTACTACATGCCCTTGCCTACTTGGAGCTCAGGTTCATCAACGCAAACTCATCATCTTGGAAAATTGTCGAAATCTGGTGAAGAATGGAATTAGCAGCTCACCAGCAAGTGGAGATGCGATATTTGAAAAACTTAGGTAAGTAAATCAGGGCGCGTTCTCCTTCCCATGCAGTGTCTTCTCGAGATGCTTTTTCTTATCCCTATCATCCTTTCTATGGTAGTATTCTATGCTGGGTCAAAGGAACACCACCTAGAGGTCGTCGGGCGAGGAGGCCGCAACCGTGCAGTCGTCGTGCCACTGTAGTGCGTGTTATGACTCGCTCTGAAGTAATGTTAAATGACATTGCAATCAAAGGAGCTGACCGACGTGGATATCTTCTTGCCTGCTACACAATGTAGCGGACATACCTTAGTGTAGTTGTTCTTGGTCGACCACCTCCTCTCCTTTGTGCAGCAG
>UZAF01018271.1:0-35016 GCA_900617895.1 Haemonchus placei | reverse complement strand
AACGGTTTACCCTTTTCTTTTTGAATGAAAGATCAAAGTTGGACTAAATCAATGCAGTACCCATTATAATTGCTGGTATTCTTTACAGGTCTCACGTCGTTATAAGCATTTTGATTGGTTGCACGATCAACTCTCAGCAAAGTACATAATGATCGCGATACCACCTCTTCCAGAGAAACAGGTGTCAGGTTAGTTCATTTCCTTCTTTTCGATAAATGTGCCTATCACTAGACGGCCACTGGGTGCATTCATAGAAGACATAGGTACCGGCACCCCCGTCGTCGGTACTTGCGCCGATGGCCAGTTTTTCACAAGTGTCAGTATCCGCACCGAGTGTCAGTACTTGCCGTGTGTCAGCACGTACGTTGCTACCTGCACCTTCTATGAATGCGCTCATTGAGTTTAGATCCATCCCACTCCTTATCCTTCTTATCGTGACCCCTTTATTGCTTCACACCACCGTTAAAGGCACAGTTCACGATAAAAATGGTTCCTGGGTTTTCCCCATAGGATGAATTTGATGCCCCCTCTTATACAATATCTCGCACTACTAGGCCGGAAAAAGGGCTAGTTAGGAAGTTATAAAGGCTCAAAGATCGGCTAGTGTGAATCCTCGGACGAGTTCCATCGGCATTGTAGAGGCTGCACCGATCGCGAGAGAACCATGGGGACGTTCAAACAACTTGCCATGACCCACGACAGTGAAAGACAGTTCTGAGCAATTCTGGCTTAATGTAGTCAGCTTTTTGTGAAATTGCAATATCTGAAACCTCGTCCGAATACCCCTTCCATGTTATTTCTGCCACGGTGAACTCGTCCAACCTCTATTTTTCTACTTTTGAGGAGCCTTATTTCTCTCGAAGACGGCGAACTTTCTCGCTTTCTTCAATACCATTGAACTATTCCCAACCGATTTTTCCGCTTTTCGAGTAAAAAGAAGTGCCTCAAAATTATTGTGAACTGTGCCTTTAACCCTTCGAATAGTACGGGCTCACCATTAAAATTTTTTTGTCCAATATCAAAACGAAACTATAATGGGGGTACGGCAGAAATTCGAATACGTACTGAGCCCTTGGTCTCCGTGCTTCACACGGTTACCATGAAACACCGTGTTGGGAGAAAATTATGGTAAAAAAGATTCGAGAATGAGTATGTCCTCACTTTTTGAGATGTAACCGTGACCGGACTGTCGCGATTGACCTTCACTGAAAGTAGAGACGGAAAAATTCCTCTCATTTCTACTGTTTATCTACGGCAAAAATTTGGAAATATATATATTTATGTGGCCATTGGTTTCAGGGCGTTATGAAGACGACCTCATCGACCATCGGAAACATATTCTGCAGTTATGGGTGAATAAAATCTGTCGCCATCCGGTGTTGAGTCAGAGCGAGGTTCGTCCTTTTCACCATCGAATAGCTGAAGTGAACGGATATGCTGATCATGTAATCGAATTTCGAGCCGTTTGTGCACTTTTTGCCGCTTGAGACTGGGAACCCCAGACATACACATTTACTTTAAAAGCCAAGCTCGCTTCGGTAGTGGAGGGACACGCTAAGGCGGACCCAAACACGGGAGCGTGCCATGCCTACACCTTCGATTGCTACTTTTCAGTTGATTGCTTCATTTTAAGCACCATTATAAATCATCATTTGCAGGTATGGCTTCACTTCATCACATGCACCGATGAAAAAGAATGGAAAAACGGGAAAAGAAAGGCAGAAAAAGTGAGTCCTCCAGTCCCACCACATGATTTTTTTATACAGACAGACGCGCGGCCCATCTCCTGATCTCCGGAGAACGTCCGTTGCGCGCGTCCGTCGAAAGTAGGTCACCCCGGCTACTCCGCGCGCGGCGCACCCCAACTNAGGTCTTGAGCTGACATTACAGTACCACCAAGTGTCAGTGGAGCGAATGATTTGCATTTGTCCGTGATATCTTCCCTTTGGCTGACTGCTGTGGACCAAGCGCAAATTGTATGCCCCACAGACAACTGAGACGTTTGTCAAAGATCGCGCGCTGTCGCGTCGTATGCGACGGCTGCGGCGTGACCTAGTTTTGACGGACGCGCGCAACGAAGCGCACCCCTAATCGTCTTGCTTAGCAATATTGATAGATCTTGATAAGTTTTTTTTTCTGGAAAAGATTTAATTTACCCATAGACTGGAGCACTTGGGTGACCTCAATTGTAGAAAGTGTGTATGAGCTATGGAGGACCCAATGACGAAATGTCCTTTAAATGAATTTTTCTAATTTAGCTTATTACTCATTTATTATCCATTTCACCCGCCGCGTTTTCTATGAGCAATTTCAGGATGAGTATGTTGGTGGTAATTTCTTTAACTGCGTTACTGTACCACAATCTCCATTGGATATTGGACACGTGTGAGTTTGGCTAGACCATCCACTCCTCCCATTTCATACTGTATCTCGATCGATATATCGATTGGGTTGCAGGGAGCGGCAAGTGGAAAAATTCCATCGAAGTGTAAAGTCGACTGAAGATGCTATGAGGGTGATGCAAGAGCGATTGAGCATTTTCCAGAAACTCTTTGTTGGACGTTAGTTTTAGAAACGGATTTTAGCTCTTGCTTACTGACGTTGTTATGTTCCTTTTTTTATGATGGTTTTATGGTTTTCAGCTGTAAAAGTCAACTGGCAAAAGATGGCAATGGCATTTGTCACATTGGCGCAGTCGTTCAACACCGACGATCATCCTGGTGAGTGGGTCTTCTGTCCCTAACTGGCTAAGTCTCAGTATCAGCCTCGTCTGGGAGAATGAAAGTCCTGACTTGTACATCGGTTGACCATCGCACGTATAAATCACGAGCGCAATCAAAACCTCCCTCTGATTCTGAATTGAAGTCGAATGTGGGGAGCATCCCGAAAACTGGATAAATCGGTCAGTAGAGGTTTTGTAGTGACCTAACTTTTCTAGGTCCAGGAGACTAACGAGTGACCTTGAGGATATGAGAAAAGTAGTTGATTATCTATCAAAGCGACAGAACAGTATGCTCATGACGATGCTCGAAGCCCTCCCCTTATTTACCCATTTCTTGTATTCGGCCCCTCAGCCTCAAATATGGGAACTTTCTTCATGATGGGTTCCAGACCGCTCATACTCAAGTACCACGCGCACACGCTTGCTTCAGAGACCACTGCTTGTATGATTTGGCCAATAGTAAATAATTCGTCTCAATAGTTTTTCCACTTATCAATACTTATCGATATTTAGGAAGTAATCGTATGGTGGATGCCTTGAAACAGACGGCTCACCATTATCATCAAATCGGTGATGATTTCGAGTTACATTCGCGAAACGACATGGAACCAGTAGCAGAAAGTCTGTATTCCTTCAAAGGCACTATACAAACGGCCCCTGATATTTTGCATGTACACAAGGTAATGCATTGAGTCATTATTTGTTTGCCTTTAAAGAACTTTTGGCCGCTTACTTGTGAATGATGAGTGGTTATACGATGTTTTCCGTTTGCACGTCTCTCTCGGTTTTCGGACAGTCGCGGAACTGAATGAGCGTTGTCCTTTTAAAGACTTGTTCACAATGAAAACTGTCTCTGAAAGTGCTCTTCTAGATAAACCTGTGACCCCCAAGGATAGCACAAGGACGCTGTTAGGTCGAAGAACGGCCAAGGTAGGCCGTAAGAAGGACACAAAATTGGTTTAGCCGATTTACACACCTGCAGGTGGACGAGTTCTCACGGCATTGTTGAGGCTGTGGAGGTTGCACCGTGCACACCATGACCCACACGTTGTACGCAAGCAGCTTACAGTTGCCAGCTATATGCAATGGCACACTCAATTGGACGGCTCGTCCAAATACCCCTTCCATGCAACTTTTGTCCTCCCCGTCCAACCCCTAATTCTACTTTTTAGAAGCCTTGTATCCCTCTTATAACGCCGACTTTCTTACTTTATTCATGATAGCGGACTACTTTTTCTTCTTGGGTCCGCTGCCCGCCTTGAGCGGATCTCTTCCTACGTTAGGGCAATTCAGTTCCGAAGCCCGGCGCCCCCGTCCGCCTGTTTTGGAGCACGTTCCTCCCTTTCAATTTTTTTGACAGATTTTTCAGATGGATCCGACGCCCTCTCTACTCCAATTGCATGAAAAGCTGTTCTTCGTTGCATTTGCACTCTGCAAAGTCTGCAAATTCGCAAGCACAATCCTTAATTGGTCACTGATTGTCTTCTTTCATTTCAGCAAGCTATTCAAAAGTACAGGGAAAACGAGACTAAGCTATCACATGCTGATGCTGAACGGATAAAGCGTCGTGTTGATTCAACGAGCTATGCAGTGTTGGCTGAAATGAACCATCTGAATACAGAAAAGGTACGTAGTATTATTCTATCTCAAAAGAAAGCGGATCATTTGTTGATCGGCGAAAGCGCCAGGATAATCTTTCTTAAGAGAAATAGATAGATGTTTTCAATGGTTACAGGTTCGCAGAATATGAACCCAGACTGAAGCACGAGCAACGTGTTATCTTGGTCCGTTCAAAGCGTGCGACGATTTCTAGCTAGTTGTCTCGCGGCGCGGCATCTACCCACCAAGACAACTAGCTAGGATTCGCCGCGCTTTTTGGTGACCTCTATCTACTTCTGTACTCGCCTGTGCGCTCCAATTACACTTTGGTCTCCAGTTTTGTATACTGAGTATATCCTTTTTAGATCGAGGATGTCCGGCTGACAATGCACACGTTCCTGAAGCGACAGGCAGATTTCTATCAGAAAATGGCTAATACTCTCAACGAAATGGCGAAGCTCTACGAATTCTGAACATTCGATGACTTTATGAGGTTTTGTGGCGTTCTCTCAAATCTGTTATCCTTACGTTTTGATGCGATTTTTGTTTGATCCAACCTCAGTGAGTCTTATCACGATTGAGCGCTCCTTACGCGCATTTTATAATATCTAGCATCGGAATTCTGTCAGGTATTCAAAAGAATCGTGCTCCCCCTGAATTTTCGGATTTGCGAGGGATCTGGGGACACATACTCGTTTTCCACTACTCGACGAGAAATGACTCCAAGTACGCGTGCGGCCGCGTCGCGGTTGCGCTTGGTAGAATATTGCCCAGTCCCTCGCCTCCTTAAAGAATAAGAGATAATTATCCTTCAGTCCTCGAGCTAGAAATAGAAACCATTGATGTTGTTTCACAAAAACGTCCAGCCAATCAATTCCTGTATTTTGTAGATCGCGGTGCCGATAGAAGTGAATGAACGGTTGTGATAGTTCTTCACCGATCATCCTTTCAATATTACTTCCTGAGTGATTAAGAACATAATTTGTATGAATGATATTGATGAATTAGTGAAATAACTTTCATGAGATTGTAAGTTTTAAGACTTCATTGCGTTGCTTACGGTCTTTCTTTCCGTATTCACAGATAGGCTGTTTCCTTCCTCTTCAATGATACTTTCAATCGAGTTCCTCTTCATAATTGAACTGTCGTCACTAAGCTGAAGTATAATCAGAGCTAATTTATTTGGTAATACTTCAATCAACGGTCTTCCACCTCTCTGTTTCGTATTTAGTCTTCTGAGAGCATGTTTATATCTATTTTTTAATTGATACTTGAGCAAGGGTAGAATGCGGTGGGCAGAGACGCAGGGGCGTCCCACGAAAAATTACATCAAAAATCATAGAAGTACGGGGTGAGCCGACCATCACGTTTTGGCTGCGTATCCAGGCATGTGCTTAAGAGCCGACGCGCAGCAGTGAACCTGTTGCAGTGGACCAGACAACTCACCAGTGAGTCCTCTGCGTCTCTGATGTGCAATGGGCATCCTGCACTACACCGTCAGAGCAGAGATTCATATTACATCTTTTCAATGGCAAGTCACTAGATTGTGAGGCTACTCATGTACATTGCCGTGAATATTGATTTCGTGCATGCATAAACATCTAATCCTTTTTTTCTGTTTTTGGACGAGCTGTACAAAATAAGTATCGGCCTAAATGCGTGCCATGCGTATCGATTGGCGCGGAATTTCAATCGATACCCATGTTTTATTCTTTATGATGTCTAGCTGATGATGTCTTATCGTGTAAGTGCTTATACGCCTATTCCTTCGTCGATGAATGTTGCCTATTTTAGCATTCCCAGAGCTTTTTATATATGACTCCTTCTCATCGCTTACGTTGAATTCCTCTGTTATCGATCGATTTTCGATGATATAGGCAGGATCCTTTTTAATTTGTTACTTTTCTATAGCGTTGGTTATGGAGTAGTATGCCGCGTTGTTCATACGAATCTGAATTGAATAATGAGCATTGGACTCGAGCGGCATGTCGCCGGCGAGACAACTAGCTAATTATCGCCGCGCGATGTGAATGGTTCGAGCCTCTTGCTGCACACGTATCCATCCTGTTCGCAATTTATGACGTGACGGCTGACTACTAAGTATCTCCAACGTTTATCTGCCATATATTTTCACATTTTGTGATATTGGTTGATTTCTGTCGTTGTGAATTAAGATGAAATAAACTATTATGAATAAATTGAGTGTAATACAGAGCGTTTTTCGCAATAAGAAGTACTGTTGAGTTTGTGGAGAAAGAAATACCTTTTTCGAATACTTCACCACGGAATGTATACGACACGAGAGGTTGGCATTGCTGCTTCACATTGAAGCACTTGAATCACCATCAGACATTGAAGTTTTGGCTAGTTTCCTCACTCGATTTATTAAATCTGGTCCTTTGAGTTTTAAACTCTTCAAGGCTGTCAAACTGTGCAATTTTCCCCTTGAACCGCAAGTGGACCAAAGTAAACCTATTATTGGTAATCAGATATGCATGACACCATCAGGCGATGGATGATGGAACTCTGACAGATAGAAAGAAAAGTTTTTTTTGTTCATAAAGGGAAAACTCAACGGTCGATGTAGTTGATGAGTGTCAGTTAATACTAGCGATGGAAGTGTACTCTGTGCGTGTGGTTCAGTGGTGTTTGCGTGTGATAAGATTTATAAGTATTGTACAACAAAGCAATCAGTGGCGCAATAAAAACCGAATGTAAATGTAAGTGCAAATGTAAATGTAAAGGCTCAAAATAGGAAGTATAAATATCTAATATTTTTGGTGGCCCCGCCCGCTTGACCCCCCTAATCATAGTTGGCTTCCCAACGCCGTCTCAGACAGTCAGAGAGCGACGAGGGACGGGATCGTCGACTCAGACGACGACATACTCCAGTGAGGCTTTCGTAACATTATTACCCCACTGGTAAAACCAATGAAGTAACCAAGGTATACGGAACTGGGTAAAGGTCCAAATCTGCCTTATACATATAAATTATTCTCCTCGGTCACTTGTTGTGTATCCTGATTTTCTAAAACTGTAGGTGTAATAGGTTTAGATGGAGAGAAGAGGGTGGGATAGTAAATCTATGTCTACTTCACTGGTATCTCTTGCCCTGCACGAAAACATCGGTCATCCTCAGAAAGCAGATGTCCAGTGAACTTGTGGTCGATGAAATTGAATAGGATTACGATTCTCATTTTATGAACACATCATCAGTTCACCGCAAAGATAACTTCCAGAACGGGACGAGTGAAGACAGTATTTTTTTGCAAAGCTGAATTCTTGAGTTTGGATAGCATTTTGTGGTGGGTACCCATTCTAGAACTCAGTTTGAAATTCTCCAAAAATAACGCGCTCCAGTCTTAATACGTGACGCAGCCGCCACATTTATTCTGAGAAAAAACTCCCACAGTAAATTCCCCTCCTGACTTTTAATTAACTTTACTGTATTCTTTTTAAAAGCTCTTATTGAATTTTGTCATCCTGCTTTTTACTAGCCTTCTCTATGCGACACTGGTTTTTCTCATTTAATTAGACATTTGTAAAATCAAAATCGCTTTATAGTGTGCTCAATGGTCTGGACACTTGCGAAGACAACCACAACAAGGCAGATTCTGCGATGCCATCGATTCCCGCTGTCGAGAAGATTTCAGGGCTCGAAAAATGTGACGTAATTACCCATGTAGTAATGTGATTTCCTACTCGTAGCTCGTAATTCGCTTGGTATGTTTATAGTTTGTATATTTTTCATGACAGCAGTGCGAACTTTTCAGGCGGTAAACTCAACCAAAACAATGGATCCACTTCTGCAACGGATTGGTGTGAATTACCGAACAAGTTTGGGTGATAAGATAGCCGTGGAAGCAATCTACCAGGTATGGCTTAGTTTTTTTGACCCGATTGAAAACAAGGATGTAACAAGCTATATTTCTTTTTGTTTCCAAGAATTCTCGTCATCCGTAATGTGCTACTTGGAGGCGTTTTCCATAAGTTTGCAATTTTTCGCATCCGCGAACTTGTCCTTTTGATCAGCCTAAATCCCCGTCTGTTAATTGAACTTCATATATCTTCCGATCTCGAAGTCTGACCGATTGAGGAAAAGGGATTTTAGACCAGTGGTACTTTGAAGTGTTAATCATTGGTAGACATTAGGAAGAATGTCTTGTGTAAGCCACAGCACATGTTAGAGATACGACCCCGATTTTCCTTGTTCAAAGTTTGAGGTTCTCATTTAACCTTTACTTCAGGATACCTTACCAACCGGATCCAAACTTGGTACAGTTGTTGCAATACATGGCGCTCCAGGCTCCCACAAAGATTTCAAGTATATAACTCCTCTACTTCAAAACAAAGGAATACGATTTATCGGAGTGAATATGCCCGGCTTTGGGTTTACTCCAGGTGTGTTCGAATATGCCTCTATGTTTTTTGAGATGTCTCATTTCATTTCATGCAGATAAATTTTCGCCCCGTATTTCAATCAAAAATTCGTTCATTGCAATTATTCTGGAGTTTTTTTAGATGACCCACGTCTACAGTGCAATAATACAGAACGTAATAGTTTTGTCAATGAGTTAATTGCAAAAATCGGAAACGTGGAAAAATTAGTGGTGATGGGACATAGCAGAGGAAGTGAGAACGCTATCGCCATAGCGGCCGAAAATACGGTCAGTTTTCTTTCAATGTTCTGATTGCTTTTCAGTCATAGAATAAGTCCTTGGCCCCCAGCAGAGTAGCCTATGTGCGTGGAAATCCATACCTTTTGGTAGAAATTCATGATCAGTCTTACGACCTCTGCGCTATCACTCTAGTTCAAATAAGAGGTCAGATAAGAAAGCAGCGGGCAACGAGCTAACGAAGGAGAAAAGGAAAATTCGTGCAGAACTTGGCAAGGGACCGCTGACCACCTCCCACTTATCGTTACCTTAAACCACATTCCTCCACTATTATTGTTATTTTATTGATATATGTAGATTATTTGGCATATAGTGGAGGTTGTCGTGGAGTGGAGGTTATGAAATTCTTCTAAAAGTTGTAACATTTCGTAACAGTAGCATTTTTTTAGGAATCACTAGTTGGTTTGGTACTGGTGAATCCGACCGGCCTTCAACGTCATCGAGCACAGCGTCCTTTCTGGGTGGTCGAGTTTGTTCTATGGCTATACTCTCTCGGACCGACTGCCAAGAAAGTATTACATCCTTTTATGAAATATTGTGAGTTTCTGCCCCAATGTATAACTTTTTCATCAATTTTTCTAAATTTCTGAGTGGGAGAACCTCTGTGATTGCTGTGAATGCATGTGAAATACTTGTTTCAGTCTACAACAATGTTATTGGGCTAAGGCTGGACACAGGAGAAAGAGCCATGATGTGTGTACGAACGATGGCATCAATTGAATATGAGAAAGGGATACGAGCCCATATAGAAAGTATTAATAAGTGCAAAAATGTATGAAATCAGCATTTTCTTTTCGGGTTACAACTTATCAGAAAGGTTTTGGTTTTTCAGGCTCGCGTGCTCGTGGTATATGCCGGAAAGGATATGCTCATTGAAACAAAGATTCCCCACGAACTTGCCTGCTCTTTTGATGGACATATAGACCTTGTGAGTGCACTTTTGTAAAGAAAATGGATTGCATCGTTTTCCGCAGTTTTTTAAAATTAGCATTCTAGTCATAGTTTTCAATGTGATCATATGCTTGCTTAGGAGAAAAAGCTATTCGAGCCTGCAAAAGGCTTTTGTGGTGAATTATTCCAGGAGTGCCTAATTATCCCTCTTTAGAGTTGTAAGGATAAGGATGAAATATCCGAAAACAAGGTCGTACAAGAGACGTGTGAACTCTTCTCAGAAGGAACCAAGACTGTAAGTCCTATCTTATCTCTAATTTGGCACTATCTTGTATTTTGGGAAACGGTGTTTTCTACTTATGTTATTGATATACGCAAGTATAGCTTTTCTACTTTTGGATGAAAGATTAGAGGAGATAAGATAGCTTTTGGATCAAGAAAGGTCTAATATGAGAATCAGAGAGGTTTTGCTGAATGTATGCCTTACTTGACCAATTTCTGTTGTTACTTGAAAGGCCATTTTAAAAATGGATTAAGACTGCCATTTTTTAGCCATGCCTTCACACCTCATATGACACTTTCTCACCTCAAATGAGGCTTGTTTTTGCCGAAGTATTTCTCCTAAGCCTCTTAATCCGACATTATTCCAGATATCGATCAATTTCGAAACGGACGGTCATTTCCTCCAACGAGATCGAGCACGATATATCGCTGATTCTATTGAGGCAATCCTGCGGGCTGATTGAGGTCATACTCAAAGCTTTGTGTAGGCGTTGAATGTTTCAGAATCAATTCGCTTTTTGTTTGTAATCTTCTTGTTATTGATAANTAAAGCTGTAACTCAGGAGCTATATTCAGGTGTTTATTGTAATTAATTGCGATAGAAGGAGGTGGGACCTTGTTGTGAGAATCAAAAATCGTTGTTTTTGTAAGTCCTTTTTTGTCGCCGAATTTTGCGATGAATTTGTTTCAGTTTTTTCAATTTCTTTTTTGAAGAAATTGCTGTTACTTTTATATGATGTTGTTGTATTTAGTGGTCTCATTTAAACACTTCAGTTGTTGCTGTATTGTATACGAGAGTAAACCTAAGAATGCACGATTTTGTTTGTCAAACATCAATCTTTAGTTGGGGCATTTACCTCGAAGTGTGTACCTCGTTTTGATAATTTGACTGGCATTGTTCTTTGAAATTCTCTGGTCCCCGATTTCAAGCCTTAGGAGTCGCTGATTCGCTTCTAACTCCGCTTACCTCTTACAAAAAGGGGCAGAGATAGTGCAGCATGAAGTGATGTTTTACCATGAACGTGATTCGGGATCGAATCCCGGAGAGAAAAGTCATGACTTGTTGAATGGGCCATTCATTTTATGGGTAGAGTGAGCATTCTAACGCCTTTTCTGAAGGAAAGTGGAATGTTGCGAGGCGCTTCCCCAAAAGCAGTAATGATCCACTTTAAGCGGCTCCTTCCCTAGCCTTTAGACATTAGAGTTGTGTTTACATGCTCAGCTTTCCTTCAAAAATTCAAGCTCTCCTAGGCCTAATTGCTATCTGACCTCTCCGGTGTCTTCCATATCTCTGTGATCAGTCAATTAAATATTAAATTCGCCTGAAAGAAAATATATATTCACTTATGTGGCTAGCAACAATCTCCAGAATTTATTGATCAGGTTGAGTAGGCATTTAAATGACAATACCAAAGCTGTGTGCAAAACAAGTCTATGGCGCAATCCAGATCTCGAGACTGCGCAGCACCAACATCTTCATGCCTTTCGCTATAAATAAATCGAAAAGAAGTAAAATTACCAAAGTTAATGTTAATTTACTAAATGCTTCATAAGAAGAGGTAACTACTGGTTGCGGAGGCACTGATAAGTGGCTCGAGTGTAGCCGTTGACCTGATAGCTAATCAGAACTGTAATCTTTGCTTTTATTGTAACCTGGTTCCTTTCGATAGATTGCACATCTTCGCTACATTTCAACTTTAACCCTTTCTATCGGAATCAAAGCTTACTGCTCATTTTTTACCTTATTTTTCTACTATGTTATACATATGTTATTGAGTAATTTGGAAAAAAATTAGTGAAAATTTCACACTACTAATTTTTTTTCTATACGGCTCTGGATGTTTCATAGGATTGTTATATAAGGACACTTCATTTCTGTATACGCATAGCATACAAGGATCTCGATCACTTGCTCATTTAAACGCACAACCAATTAGGTCTGAATTTTTCCCAACTGGACATAGCTCTTTAGCTGGTTTCTCCGGAAAATCAGGTTTTCTCTTAGAAAAAGTCTCACAGAAGACCTGTTCTCATGCTCTTCGTGATACTGAAGTTTAAATTTGTACTCCTTAATTTTGATTTATATTTTTTTCTTTCACTGGTTTGAATCTCGGATCGATATCCGCCTAAGCCAACCAGGCCTTGCATCCCTCCGGGGCTGATAATTAGTACCGGACTCGTCTGGGAGGATAAAAACACTGTTATTTAGATCGGCTGGCCCACCGCAAGTCATTGTAGTCGTTGGAAATGTCCTTTGGTTTCCGGATGATTTCCAAAGGAAAGCTTTAGTATGAGATCCGTGCAGTTCCTCTTTCTTATAACTTTGAAGAATTGTTTCCAAAAATCTTTTCCTGTAGTTATAGGTGTACTCATGAGGTCCTTAGTGCTTACCAGTTATGGAGTGCCCTAAGGTGAAGTAATGCTGTTTGAAAGAAGATAAAAGGTAGTAAAACCATAAAAGCAGTAGATTATGCAGCAGCCTGTGTCATTGGAGCTGCTGATGGCAGGCGTACTTTGTTCTCTACCGCCGTAACTGCCTGCCCGTGTGAACCACCTAGCGAGACCTATCGATCAACTTTTCGCTGTAGTGTTCTCTGGCTTGTTAACTATAGTATTCTAGTATGCCATTGATTTTTTTTTATTTTATTTTGAGAGTGTTTTGGGTGGAAATGTAGTTGGGGGCACGTTCCTTTCCAACTCTGAGCGCTGGAACGCAGAGAAGGAAGAGCAGTTGGCTTTAATTGTGCTCAGAGAATGATCTTAATCTAACGAATACGTTCTTCTTAAATTAAGCCCTAATAAGGGAGGAGCACCTAGGTGGGTTAGAAGATTTTCTCGTCCGAAAAGCTGAGGGATCAAATGAGAATTATACGTTCAATTGGCTCACCTAGCCCAGTACTCTCTTCCTTCTGGAGCGTATTTAAAAACCTAAATTTTCCTGCTAAAAATGTTTATACACTATTATGGGCTCGCAAAGTCGGCTACCCTTCCTTATCTGCGCTCTAGCGCTCAGTGTTAGAAAGCACCGGCGCCCACCCGTAATACCGCGTTTGGTTTGTTTACAATTTTATTGTTACATCGTTTTAGGTCTACTATGCTTTCACTTTATTTTATTTCCTTTTTATTATTAATTTATTTTATTTTTATTATTGATTTTTTGTAACTATTTTATTTTATTAATGTTTTATTTTTTATTTTTTCATAGTTTTAACTGGAATGAGTGAGCCTCATTGTTCTGGTGAACAGGTCCAGAACGGGATCCTTTAGCTTTGGGCTGAAGGCACATACGCATTCAAACCCGACTACGATTCTAAATGAAAGCCAGATGCATGGCGCGGCCCAAGATCGTCATTGATTAGCGTCAGGAGACTTTACGATTTATCCATTGTATTTCAATCAGGTTCAGACATCTGATCTGCTTTCATAATTCCTTTACCAGTAATTGTGAAGACTGTAATCTCTTCATCTTTTCTGATTTTTAATGACAAGAGACGAGTTTGTTAGGTCCTTTTGTTCATTTATGTACCCTACGGATACTGACTGTTAGATGGGCGAAAGCGCTCGGCCTTGGACGAGTTAGAACCCATGCTTGCAGACACTGCGTTGAGCTCAATGAAGGCCTGTGGAGTCTCGGTAGCGTAGTAGATAGGCATGATGCTATGCAAGCGTAGGTGGGGCTGGAGCCCCTTTGTAGCGAAATTTTCACCCCAGACTGCTGCAATTAGAAAATTGAAAAACATTTTTTCCGGTATTCATTCGATGCCTATTGCTTCGGCGTATTCAACAAGGCAGTTGTATCGATGGGGTCTACTTCCACAGCTAAAGAAATTTCTGAGCACCCAAAATGTGAGGTAATGGTTCATTCGCTAGTTTAGTTTCCATTTTATAGCTTGTACTTACCAGTAAGGTCTATTCTTCATATTATCGGAGTGTGCGATAAGTATCTGCCAAAAGTTTCGGGGCCGAGGCCCCCTCTCTGAACTGTACCAGAATTTTCCATGGAATTACTGCTGAAGAATGCCACCCGTTCCTATGCGCATAACCTAGCTGACGATTTCACGATGTCGCACTCACCCACGGGTTCGAAGCTCGCCTGCGATTTTCTTGTTCACGGCTTTGAAGCGTTGGAATCAAGTGGCATGGAACCGCTAAGATGGGGCTTCGTAGTCGAATGCTTGACATAAGTTTCAATGGGTTTCAGGAGCGCAGTGACATAGAGGAGTCGGATTTGAACTCGTATAGAAGTATGCGTCAAACATGGGGATACCTTTCGGTCAGTATAGGGTAAAAGAGCAGGAAAGAAGGAGCCGGATATGTTATGGGAATACGAATGGGTAGCGCCTTCATGCAGTAATCCCTGTCACGCTTCAAAACATTGCAGAAGAAAATCCATCAGATATTATAGTCGTGTCCTCACTTCCAGGAGATTGCTACCAACAACATGGTTGATCCACTTCTGAGGCGAATCGATGTCAAGTTCAACACCAGCTCTGGTGAAGAGGTTTCTGTCGAGGCGGTGTATCAGGTATGTACGATTCCATCCTGATCAGGGGTGCCAAGAGATTCAAGCGCTTTGTCGGCAAATTTATTTTTGAGACACAATTGGATTTTAGGATACTGCCCCATCTGGATCTCGCCTGGGTACGGTAGTGGCGATACATGGTGCTCCAGGGTCTCATAAAGATTTCAAATATGTGACACCTCTATTACATGAGAAAGGAATACGATTCATCGGAGTCAATATGCCTGGCTTTGGTTCCACTCCAGGTTCATTTATTGTACTCTTTTTGTTCTTTCATCGTTTTGAATNGGGGGGGGGGGGGGGGGGGGGGGGGGAGCAAAGATTTCAGTAGACTAAACTATGTATTGAAATACTCCTATGAAAAATCCTCTTCTTTCTGTTGGAGGTATATTTCAAATCTAACTCTTTCCAGGTGACCCTCGACTTCGGTGTGACAATACAGAACGTAATAACTTTGTTTGTGAACTGATTAACAGAATCGGTAATATTGAACGATTAGTAGTTATGGGACATAGCCGAGGATCCGAGAATGCAGTTGCTGTGGCTGCCAGGAATACGGTATGTTCCTACCTGTAGGGCTACTGTAAGCTACCGAAGTGAAGGCGAGGGCTTAGTATCATTGGTGTGGGGATTACAAGATAAAAATATGCAGAAAAAATTTTAGAGGCTGGTCAGAGAAGAGCAAGGTGAGGTCTAAAAGGGATTCCTATACCGGCCGTACCCGCAATAGCCGAATCTGGTCTTTTAGTGACCTGGGTGATTGGCTTGAATCAGAGGGTTAATAGTAATGCTAAAATTCGGATAGGATGTATAAGTAGGGTCTCCTCCTGAGTTTTCCGTTTTTTCTTGAAAATTGCCGTTCGCTACTTTTATGAAGGTTCCCTTAACATCGCTTTCTCCGTCCACTTTGAAAAACGTCCCAGTTGTGCGAAACCCAAGTACTTTAAGTCGTTGATGGATGCGTGATAGCGCTAGCTTACCGGAGGATCCCCCAGTTGAGAAAATTCGAAAAATTCTTCATACTACTACATATATACTTGTTATCCTACCCATTGTTAAAACCCTTTTCTGAAATACAATAATTAACAGGACTCCCTAGTTGGGCTTGTGCTCCTCAACCCTACTGGACTTCGTCTTCATCGAGGTCTACGACCTTTCTGGGTAATCGATTTCATTCTGTGGCTTTATTCACTTGGACCTACTGCTAAGCAAATAATGCATACCGTCATGAAGTACTGTAAGTTCCTCCAAATTTCACATTTTATACCTTTTTGAAATTATTCGCTATCACATTTATCATTAAAGGCACTGTTCGCGATAACTCAATGGGCGGGCACGTCAATGACGTGTCCGCCTCTCGTTCGACGCCACGTCAGAATGTCTGACGTGACATCGAATGAGAGGCGGACACGTCATCGACACACCCGCCCATGGAATCATCGCGAACAGTGCCTTTAAATGACCATTAGAACAAACAGCATCAGAAAAAGTTTTTTGCTAAGGTTTGACCGTTTTTTTCCCGAAAAATTATCTACCGTACTTCTGCCTTTCCAGAGTTTAATTGCAATATTTTATGGAAATTTAGAACTGTAGCTAACCCTTTCCATAAAAATTTCTACGGCTCTAAAAACGTCGACGGTTTTGCCAACTCCGCAGATTTTTTGAAAGTTATTTACTCGCGGTTGGAGCAACTTGAATGAAGAAAATTCCCTCCCAAAGAGCAACGAATCCTTCCCCGAGTAAGATCATCCCCCATATTTAGACATATCGAAGATTTTGCTACGACATTTCGAGGAAATCGGTGCTCAAGATCTTTTTTTTCGCAGATAATTTTCAACGATTTCGATTGAAAGGCTTTGTCTATCGTATTTTCAGTTTACAACAGTATAATCGGCCTTCGATTAGATACTGGTGAAAGGGCAATGATGTGTGTACGGACGATGTCACACATCGAACTTGCTGAAGGCTTACTACCTAATATAGATCGGATCAATCGAAAACAAGATGTAAGTTGTACAGCTACCACATGGCTACCTACATTCGTAGTTACCTACTTTATCACTTCGTAGAGTTATTTGGTTGTAGAGCTACTCGGAAGTAAATTCTCATTGTAGGCTCGTGTACTTGTGGCTTACTCCGGTAAGGACTTTCTCATTGAAACAAGTATTTCACGAGAGCTGGCAGATGCATTCAAGGATCACATTGAGCTGGTAAGTGGAAGCTGCGATTTTCTCCTAATAGTACATTCAAGGCAGGAGTGGAGTAGTGACAAATGTCGCTGCGGATTTCACCCGAGTCATTAGAGCCTGTCAATATCTTGGTGTTAGCTAGTTGACAGGGAACGTGTGGGGGAAGGATTTATTCCTCCCGTGTCACTTATCATCTGACCTCCTCAGGCCACTATAGGTGTATACAGCTATGGTGGCCACCACATGGGAACCAGTAGGCTGATAGGTGGTCGTGCTTTCTAACAATAACTTTATATTTATTAAAATGAAATTATACAAAATTCTACAGTTTGTTTAGAGGAGTGAAGATGACGATGAGTTAACAGAGAGCAAAGCTACACAACAAACACGGGACATGTTCTCAAATGGAACCAAAACAGTAAGTTGCAATCTTGTTTTTATTGATAATGGGCTAAAAGGTGTTCTTTCTGAATCAACTTTGAGTTCCGATTTTTTTATTCTCTCAATTCATGGAGGGTGCAGGAGCGGACACGGCTACTTTCTGATGGTTTCATACCGCATGCCTATAGTAGTCCTAACTCGCCCTAGTTTATCAAAACTTTCAAAACTACTGCCATTTATCGAGATGATGACTTAATGAGTTTTTGAATTTTTTGGACGAGATTTTTCAATTTTCTCAATGTTAGTTGCATACTTGACAATAAGATTACCTCCGTTGATATTGGATGTTCTTGCATGTCAGAGGCGCAGTTAACGTAGAAATCGTTCCCCGAGTTATCCTTCTGGGATGACTTTGGGGCATCCTAGAGTGCAGGTGTGGTATGTTATATCGAAAGATGGCCTAGGTAGGACGCTAAAAGGGTGCAAAAACTATATCGCTGCATACCACACCCCAAAGCGGACGAGTTTCAAAGCATTGTAGCACCATTCAGACTGGAACACTTCTTGAGGGTTTAAGCAACCAGTAGTGACCCATAACGGGAGTGGAAGAAAGGTTTGGACATTTCTTTCCTAATGTGGTTAGCTCTTTACGCTATTGTGACAACCAAAATCTCGTCCAAATACACCTCCGGTAGCATTTCCATTATGGTAATCTCGTACAACCCCTAGTTTTGCAACTTTTAAGGTACCCTATATTTTTAATTTTGTAGAGTTTTTTTTCATTTTCTTGGCCACAAACGCACTATTGCTTACCAATACTCCCGCTTTTCAGCTTGTGAGGTTCTTCGAAGTTATCGTGAAATATTCGAAATTATCGTGACATGTGCCCTCGAGTGGTTGGCTGCTTTCATAGTCCGCCGGCCGGCCGGCCGGCGGACTATGAAAGCAGCCGTTGGCCCAGTTCTCAAGTTTTTTACTAGGGCAACCAAATTTCCTCATTTAAGTGCAAAGTTGAATACCGATTAAATTTCCAAGGTCATTTTGATCAAGAAATTCGACTGAAGAAAATCGCTTGATGCGCATACATACCTGATACCTTTTTAGGTTTCAATAAACTTCGAGAAGTGTGGTCACTTCCTCCAGCGAGATCGATCCCAGTATATCGCTGATGCTATAGAGGCGATTCTTCAGAACAGCAAAGGATTGCCAGCATCTTAAAGTACAAATAGAGTATTCTTCTAATTTTTGTAGTGGATTTTTATCTTGACAATGTTTTTTTTTCTGTCAGGCTAGCCTGTCTATTTTAAAAGTTTGAGGAGGGAAGTCCTTTATTTAGAAACGCTAGTAGAGTATGGTTCACACATTGAGATTCGTATTTTTGTCTTTCCTTCCATTGATTCGTCCTATTTTAATAAAGAATTGCGTAAAAATTTTTTGTAAATGCAAGACAATTTCTTCACAGCTTCAAACTATACCATGCAGGGCAAAAATCTGAAGTTTACCAGCTCAAAATAAACAGAAACGGATGAATAAACTAATTACAGTTGAGTAAAAGCAGTGTACTCCTTTGTCATAAAGTAATGACGAAAACCAACAAGTATTATAGGCCTACTCGAATGAAGTACTTACTAATACCGTATAGATGCTGTTTATACACATAACTCTGGACATGCTTCATTCTGGTATGGATCCCTAGAGCGGGACATAATCGGAACGCGCTTGTAAACTGACCACCCCTTCCAGTGCCTCTACAGTTCTCTGCAAGAGGCAGTGGAAAGGGAGGTTAGTAGGAGAAGCCTAATCGTACCTTCAGTCCTCATTTCTTCAGAACTGACATCGACAAGTCATTCCATTCCAGTTTGTAGATACGTTGTAGATCACATCGGTCTGTTCTCTACTTGCTCCATCTCCGACCGTCCATTTCTCTGTCCCTTCTCGTCTAGAGATCACCATGGCTGGAACCAGCCCATGATACGAAGCAGACACAATAGAAGTGAAGACCAGTGAACACACCGTCAAGGCATAGTTCCCCATCGTCAAAGGTTTGGAAACCAGGATGGTAGGCAGGTCAGTATGACATAGGAGGATTAAAGGTGGTTAAGGGTTGGAAGCAGCATGTTGAGGCGGATGCTGAAACTTTTTAAATTTTGAAAGGAGAAGGGGCTTTCTCTCTTGTGCTCTATTCCGAGATCAGAAATAAAAAGCATTTCCCTCCAAGCTGCGAATTTCTGAAAGTTAGGAATGTTGAAATTTGAAGGCTTCTAAGCTGGTTCCGCGGTTTATAGTTCAACCCAACCGTGGAGGAAAATTTCAAGAAGAACAGAAGGCAGTCGGACCTTAGATTCATTTCTTTCTTCAACGTAGTGGCTACTCACTCATCACTACCAAAAAGAAGTTGCTCCCCAAACTACCCATTCGCATTTACCTTTTCCTGCTCTCTCTGAGTTAGTGAATTTATCAAGTTCAACAAGGATGACATACGTTGCTGAAGGTCCGATGGGCCGGCGGGCAATTGCCCGCCGGCCCATCGGACAGTTCGCTTAAGCCGGGGCAGGGTTCAGTCTCCATCAAACTGACTGGCAGGCTGATATAACCGACGGTCAAGATTAACCACTGAAATTTCATGGTGTAGCGGATAAGAGTCCCGGCTCGTTTTTGTGAAGCTACGGGTTCGGACTCGAGGCGTTCTACCATTATTTTTGCGCTTGAGTTTGCGCATAAGAGCGCATTCAAGCTGGGTCATACCTGCATCGGATTCCTTACATCAGCAATTTATCTTGAGCCTTTCAGGGTCCTCTTACTTACGATCTGCCTCGCAAAACATAACGCTTCAGTTTTGAAATTCCACCAAACTCCACCGTATGTAGAGGGTTCATGCTAATCCATTGCGGCTTTGGAAAGTTGAAGATCAGCAACTAGCAGCCCCCACCTAGTCTAACAATAAGTAAGCCATTCTTCTTCCACACTACGCAAAATCGAGAAGTCTTTACTTTCTCTTTCAATTTTGGGGAGTTTTGAAGTTCCGGTAAATCCTCCTTCCTTCGAAAAGCTGCTATTCCTCTGCTGGCAGCACTTTTTCCGAGCCGATGTGCAACCCATAGGTAAAATGGTCACGTTACCATCCTGCGGCGTCTGAAACATTGGGTGTGTCATTCCTCTGGTGGCTTTGAAGTCCTCAGAGAAGCAGGGGAGGGTCGAACTTGCCGAACTTCGGCGGTTATGGAATGAATCATTTTTCGAGTAGTTAAGTGGTACAAATATGCCTGGTTCCTTGACCCATACTGTCATCCCGTACTGCAGTCCCTTCACCTTCATACTGTTCTCTGTTTCTTCTTGATCAAGTATAATCATCAGCGAAACAAATCCGAGATACGCACGCAGAGATGGTTACGGGACCAGTTTACCATTGGGTTACACATCGGCTCAGAAAAAGGGCTGTCAGCAGAGGAATACTACCTTCTCAAAGGAAGAAGAACTAACTAAAAGTATAAAGCACCGAAAAACTGAAGAAGTAGACCTTTTGATTCTTGCGTATTTCTGTGGAAGAAAAATGGTTTACTTATTGTTAGACTAAGTGGGGGCTGAACTGCTGATATTCATCTTTTGAGTTTAATGGAGTTTCAAAACTGAAGCGCTATGATTTGCCAGTAAGTGGGGATCCTGAAATACTCAGTTAAATGAATGAAGTAAGGAATCTGATGCGGGTATGACGTAGCTCAAATACGCTCCTATGCGTACTCAAGCACAAAATTAAATGGTGGAATGCTTCGAACCCGAACCAGTCACCTCACAGAAATGGGCCCCGGATTGTTATCCGCTACACCATGAAACTACAACGGTTACCCTTGACCGTCGGATATGTCAGCCTGCCAGTTAGTTAATGGAGGCTGAAGCCAGCTTCAGCTTACACGAGCAGTCCGATGGGCCGGCGGGCATTGCGGCTCAGCAGGACCGAGCCCACACCCCTCCAATGGAGGGAGTGTGGGCTCGGCCCTGCTGAGCCGAAATGCCCGCCGGCCCATCGGACCTTCAGCAACGTATGTCATCCTTGTTGAACTTGTAAAATTCATTGATTCAGAGAGTGCAGGCAAAGGTTGTTGAGAGCAGGTAATTTGAGGAGCAAGTGCTTTTTGGTACTGATGAGTGAGTAGCCACTACGTCGAACAAAGAAGTGAATCTAGTTGACTACCTTCTGTTCTTCTTGAAAATTTCTTTCACTTTCGGGTTGAACTATAAGCCGCAAAGCCACCTTAGAAGCCTCTAAGCTTCAACATTCCTGACTTTTTGAAAATTTGCAGCTCGGAAGGAAATACATCTCATCTTCTGATCTCGGCCCCGAGCCCAAAAGAACAAGGCCGCCCTTCTTTTCAAAAATAAAAAAGATTAAGCATCTGCTCCAACATGCTGTTGAGAACACTTGACCACCTTCTATTCTCTGATATCATACTGACCCGCCTAAAATCCTGGTGCCAAAAAAACACCTATGGGAAACTTAACGTCGTGGTTCGTCGAAAAAAGGGCGTCACATCTGTTCTGTCTGCTTCGTATCCATGCTGGGTCCAGTTAATGGTAATCTCTAGACGAGAAGGGACAGAGAAATGAACGACCAGAGATGGAGCAAGTAGAAAACAGACCCATGTGATCTACAACGGATCTAAGAGCTGGAATGAAAGGACTTTCCGATGTCAGTTCCAAAGAAATGAGAACTAAAGATCTGTGTTTTTAACTTTAACAATGAGACCTGTGTTTTAAAGTTCTAGCTTAATCTTGTCCGAAAAAGTGCACTCTAGATAGATAGATTTGGAATCATTCCGAGCTCATTTCTCCCTCCACCATTGTTTCCATCGTTCTTTAACTTTGTGCATCAGTGTAAAGCACAGTAATAATACCTTTCTCAATTTTACAAAATCAAAATAATAAACGAATTGAAAAAATTCAACAAGTTGCTGCAGAATCCTGAGATCCTCACCATTTTGATCGTTGTGAGCGTCTTTTTTTTAAGTATACGTTAAAATAAACCCGGAGCAGGACAGTTGGGCTTTAGATACACAGATGTAGTAACTCTGTAAGCTTCCCCAAATTGACAAAAATCGAGCACATGGCACAATCCGGATTTTCGCTGTTTCGATGGTTCCGAGCATCATTTATCAGTATTTTTTGGAATGGACCTAGAAACATGATTGCTAGCCAGTGGTCTTTGAATCATCCACTTAATAGTTCTGTAACATGGGTGAGGGTTTTCCTGCCCCAGCAGCGTACAATTCTTGATGGACCAAAAAAAGGCTAACTGCCCTGGAGGTTCAGTATCTTCAGTGGAAAAATACGAAGTTTGCCAGAAAACCCTTACTTCTCATAACGGAGGCCCCCCGGTTGCAAGCCCTTCTGCACATACGCGGTGCATCGGCCCATAGCATTCGATGTTACAACTGTTTACCGTGCATAACGTTCTGTATGCGAACGATGACAAAAACGCATGAAAACCCCTAAGTTCTTTCATCTACTTTGTCCCTGACGTATTTCTTGGTGTTTTGCAGGTGTTGGTTATGTCTGAGCAAGAGAGGGAAGAGAAATGTCAGGGGCGCAGGAAAGGAGCAGCGTTGACTGAAAAGATCGGGTATGTGTACGAACGTGCGTCCGAGGATGCGCGCGGCAAATTGCGCGGCGAAGTTCGTAATGGTTTGAACGAGTTCGGCGCCTGTCATTGGGGCCCAAATTTCAAATAGAATGGATTAGGAGGATCATCCTACCCTAATAAACTACACTACTTCGAGTTTGTGCCCCGAAAGTTGGCGCCGCAGTCGTACAAACCGTCACGAACTTTGCCGCTCAATTCGCCGCGCGCACCCTCGGACGCACGTTCGTACCGTCCCCCGAAAAGATCTGTAATGAACTGGGTGGATCTGAAAAAAGTGGGTGGCTAAACTTCTCTGAATGTTTCTTCGGAAATTAGACCGACCGTAATATTGCGTAATACGATCTGTCTTCGTAAATTTTACAAAGATTTTTTATTACAATTCCTGCAGTAATCCATAGCAAAAATACGAAAAAAATCACGAAAAACTACTAATCAGCACTGTACAAGGAATTTTTTACAGCCAGCAATTAAAATTACAAATTTCCAGACTAATCAATCAATATATCGACCTGTTACTGCTGCGGTGCCGTAGGTGAACCCGTGTGAAGCCCGCGACATAGAAGAAAGAGGAAGGGGAGGGGGAGGGGGGAGCACGAGTAATAGGCCCTTGGGCCTTCATATAGTAAGTGCGTCTATAGGAACGGAAATTATTGTATCGGATAATGAATTTTTTCAATATAGCAATAATTATCTGAAAAATGACATCAAAAAAAAACCAAATACATAGAGTACACACAGCATACAATAAGACCAACCGGCTGTTGAGATCATTATAATAGAATTTTTCCAAATATATGCCATATGTATATGCTTGTAAGCCTAATTTCTAGCGTAGGATTTACAAGTACTATGGTAGGACCGACTGAGGTTGTTTTGGTATTACGGTGGTCCTACATACAGTACCATTTCTACCGTAGGATAACGGCGATGTGCAATTTCTTCAACGCTGAGCGCGATCCCGAAAGACCTCTCAGCGATTTCGATTTCCAACAGTTTTTCTCCGATGGAAAGAGAGCTGGACTGCTGCTAACTGGATAACTGTCCACTCATCAGATCGCTGACCATTCCGGAATCGTTGCTGTCGGCTGGTCGATGCTTCTGACCTGGTGATTCAATCGGTGCCATCATCTCTCCATAGTTATCTAAGGAGTCGTTAGTATTTCGATCCAGTAATCGTGGCTTGTCAAGGACCTGAACGAAGCTCCATGAAAACTCGCCCAAAAACTTAAAATTCATTTCTGGAAAATACCTCTCTCACGGGTGGTATTTCTTCGCCAACGTTCGTACTGTGAAAAGCGGAATCAGCTGAGGAATCATCACGAGCACGCTTCACTTCCATCATCTCATTCTGAAAATTCGCGAAAAGAATTACCGTAATCCACTGTACCGTAATCATTTGGATTCAAAACACCAAGAAAATGTTTGTAAGAGATGCGTACCTCTTCGACCTCCTCCTCAAGCAACGGCCTGGCATCCTCTTCCAGAGGCGGCGCGGCGACGACAGCAGCTCCAGCTGAAGGAGAAGTTGGGGCCATGCTCATCATGGGTCCGTTGAATGGAAGCGGCTGTACCGCTGGCTCCGAAATTGACAACTCCTTTCCAACATTACTATCCAGTGAAGCGGTGACAGCAACAGGGTCACGTCGGACACGATGATGTGACTTTTCGAACCACTTTGGATCACTTTCGATCATATGCGACATGGTGGCAATGGCTGTCTGAAGACGTGCTAGTTGCGGATTGAAGCCGGCTAGCCGGGGATCGTTTCTAAGTTGGGAATCGCCCAAGGATGCGACGAAAAGGCCGAGATTTTCCGGGATTGTGTACTGTAGCAGTGGAGAGAGGGCAAACAAGGTCGAGCTGGGTGGGGTGTAGCTGAATCGAGCCGAGATGACACGGGCATGCCTAAAATATGACAAAATATTTCCAAATCTCAAGCCATTTTTATATTAAATTTCGTCTCTTGTTTCCTCAAAAGCTTTTTCCAGAAAAGACCCCACAAACAGTGAGATTGTAGCGCTTACTGTAGAACTAAGTCGATTTGACTGAGGAACAGCCCATCCAGAGGTGTTTTATAAACCCGTTCGACAACTTCATCACCAAGATAACGAGCTCGAACTCGATAATATGCTCCAATCGAATTGATCACGACAATCTGAAATTAGAGAGGTAGGCAATGATCCCAGTTAGTTTATTACGTCTACGATCACGACATTCATTTTGAAACTATAACCATGAAAAGGAGCAGGAGAGCGCTGGGAAGCAGCGTGTATATGAGGCCGGTGATGATGAACGAAATCGGTTCAAATGCTGTTTTTACCAACTCCATTTTTACGGGCCAGCCTTTTGAAACTGGGTTCATCAAAGGAGAAGCCGAATGCTCGCAAAGGAGCCAAAAACAGAGTGGCTCGAGACTTCGTACCCGAGACTTAGGCTATACCAGACAATTAAGTTATAGATAGCCTTAATTGAAGTTTTACTCGATAATGCGCCTCGCGAGCTATGACGAACTTAATTACTTAATTACTCGGAACGGCTTTCAAACTCACCTTGTCGGCTTTTACGATACTGGCGTTGATATACTCGTTCAGATTTTTCTCAATATCGTTCTCATCCCAAACATCTAACTGAAAATATCATACTGTCACGGTCAATCGATATATAGATCGAGGCTCTTCCATCACTTACATGCACATCCATTTTGAAGGTGTCTCGGAGCAATTCAGCTAATGCCAAAACGGCAGAGTCGTGCTCTGGGCAGTCATGACTGTAGACAAGCAATACGGTAGTTGGATCTGAAGGTAATTTTTGAAAAATCATTCCTCGAATATTTCATTCAGTATCTATTCCTATTGTGATTTGAAAATTTCTCAGTCACTGGGTGACAATGCACTGAATATCTAGAAAATGTTTTCAATGAATAAGAAAATCAATTGAAGTGTTGAACTATTCCTGTGATCTTTCGGAAATAATAAATAAAATATTGCTCATTTCTAGAGCCCCCCCCCCCCTCAGTACAGAAAATAGAGCCCGTCCCACTCGCGTGCGGCAGCGTAGCGGTTCCTAAAGTAAGAGCTGCATCGCAACACGCCAGCGAGAGTGCTATCACCGCGTACAGTAGATCTACGCGAACTACAGTATGAAATGCTCAACCAGAACCATATCTGTGAACTAGCATATCTACTTCCTTTTTCTTGAATTTTCCGATTTGAGGACAGTTTCTGATAGTAAACTCACAGTTATAAATAAGCGGAGCTCGTGGCTCAGCTGCCACCATACCGTTGCTGTTGATGTGATCAGATATGAATCGTATGCGTACGGACTGCAAAAAAAAGTCGTTTACCTATTAGGAGAAGATCAGCATCATCGATCAATAAAACAACAAATCAATACCTTTCCACGTTTTGTGTATTTCCTGTAGAATTTTAAGAATACTGAAATAATCGCACACAAAGCGAGTAGAAGGCAAAGGGCAACGATGATGGCGTAGAGTGGCCTGAAAACGGTTAGCACGGTAAATGGTAGAGACGAACCTATCGGTTTACCCTAGTGAAAAGGATTTGTACCAATCCGAAACACAGAGTCATTCTTGAGACCGGATGCTCACTCAACCATTACAAAGTGTGCAATCCTCAGATAGACGCTTTCTATCTCTTTCTACATAATCTTGGCCATAGAAGACTGTCTACAGTGAGAAGAGGCTTGTATGTCCTGACGGAATCAATCAACATTTACTGCCCTTATACTACTCCCATCTACCCCATATAGCATGAAATGAAGAGATCTATTGAGCAAGTGAAACGAGCAAGGAAAGCAGATGGTGAAGAATGACGTGCCGATGAGAGCTAGTGGGAGCAACACTTCTTTGAGACGCAGGAGAGGAGTACGCTGGGATGAGTGTAGGGAGTAGCCATTACAAGTAGGGTTCATTGATCACTTTATATAGATCAGACCCTCTGTCCTTTCAACTTAACCATGTGACTCCAGTTAGGCTTGAGAGACTGAAAATACGAATTAAATTTCCTAAGGTCGAAAACAAATTCAAATAAGTCGGCTAATTTTAAAGACTGCCGAATGTGTGGCGTAGCCAGGCGGCTTTTCGATAACCCTTCCACAGGAATTAGATTGAGAAATTTCAACGCAAGAGTTGAGAGATGGAATGAGAAGAGGTTCTGAAGGGTAATAGCATGAAAGTGCTTCGACGGTAATCTCTAACACATTAGTCCTTAGAATGACCTACTAACCAGATTTTTTGTTAATATACCAACTGTTTCTAAAATGGTATTTTGTAAATTTTTCGAAATAAACAAGAAAATAAAAGTAGATTCAATTCTTTACCAGTATTTATTTTCATCTGGCGGTCGTACAACGGTCGGAATAGTAACGTTTATCACAGGTGCAGGTGCTTCGATCCCTGAAAATGCCTAGCGTATTCAACCCAATTTCATTTCATGGGTATATCATCATTCTACTTTTTTCAGGAGTCGAATCACACACGCCCACTCGGCGTATTGATAAATCAATAATCGATCGTAAGCTGCTTACGGTGTAAGCGGACTCGTTTCCAGTCGGCTGCTACACAACTGCATGCTCCGTGCTGTTCACTGGTCGGACACAGACAACGGCCATCCGACGACATTTCTACCGGAATCACCGACGGGATGTAGTCGACGTCATACTGTAATTGGTAGACATATAAGGAAAATTGCTTTACTTGAGTATTAATAAATAACAAAGTATTACTTTTATTTGATTTCTTTCAAAAACTCTTTTCCTTTCATACAAATTTCCTCGCATAATGAAGGAATAAGTAAATAAATAAATACACAAATAAGGAAATAACTTTATGAATAGATGTGTATATCTTTTTATACAATAACGGACAATGAATGAATAAGTGAATGAATCAAACAGTAAATAAATAAACAAATAAATAAATAAATAAATGAGTATTGTGGGTTACTTATCGTACAATGATGCTCGACAGGTAGCCCTTTTCTTACTTGGTTTTATTCTGCATTAAGGAATCATGAATGGCATCACAACCCTTTTTTGCCAAGGTCTCGGAAATCAGATCAAAATTACTTTCCGCTTCAAAAAAGGCATTTAATTTCAAGACTCTGACAAAAAAGTCAAATGTCCGTCTATTGAAGAGGATTGGAATATTGGTTGAAAAAAAAACGATGAGTATTCCAATTTTTAATTTTTGAAAATTGACTGATTGAAATGAAATTGTCGTATTATCATTGTAAATCACATCCGCCACAACCACAAATCAACCGAATGAAAAGAACTAATGCTATGTGCGTGTCAATCGCTGAAGGACGCGCCACGCTTTTCACTTTTTTCTTGTTCGCTGATTGATTTTGCGGGTGATGTACCCAACCCTTTCAGTCTTCATGAACTCATGGATCCGTTGAGCCGTTTCAGCTTCTTACGAACCTAGATCCTGCCCCTTATTCATTGCCAAATGCTGTCCCTCGTCTTCAACTTACTCTTCGCTTTCTAAGGGATTCGATCTGGTGATCGTGTATGACTAGTGTGAATCACTAAACGGCAAAGTCAATTATTAATATGAGGTCCAACGGATTATTTACGAGTCACATTTACGTGCCGACATCCGGTATGACTAATCAGCCACATTAACAGGATATCCTAAGACAAAGATCACTTCGAATGAATCAGAGGAGGAATTGATCACCATGAACTCACTTCTAATCCAGTAAAGTTATGCTCCCCGAAATATACAGCTTTTCCATCGATGATCTCTTTTTTCATGTCCTTCGCCTTGATTGTGGTATGGTAGAGCAGTTCGATGCCGGTTTCGTCGAGAAGACGGACCTAAAAATGACTTTTCAAGAAACCATGACCTTTTGGGATTTTCTCCCCATGTTTTAATAAACTTCAGGAAGGAACAGACCCAAAGGATCTTCAAAGCCTTACAAAACTCTGAGGGGAACATCAGGTAAGGAACTCTGTCTGCCACGCTATAACAGGGGGATCTGGTGGGGAAAAACCGGGGAGTAGGAGAATTTGTGACGAGGGGGAGACAGGTACCGATCGGAAAACTCCCAATGTTATAGACCAGGTTGAGTAGGAATCCAAGGCACGCATGAATGGAGAAGGGTAGTTTTTTGGAAAATTCGATTGCATTTGGTTGGTTTGGCCACTGAATAGAAGCGGAGGGGCTATACTAACAATACAAAGGCGTTCATTTACAACGGCTTGGCTTCCACAACACCACAATGACATCTTAGATTTTTCGGTCTTTTCCCCTGTCCTCCGTTTTTCATAATGTTTTTACCCTTATGGGGAATCGAATTTTATCTATTTTTGCGATTTTTTCAATTTTCCATCAGTTCTCACCTCATACTCTTCGAAACAGAAGTGAGGCGGAGCTCCGACGAACTCAACCAGAATTGTTCTCGTAATTGACTGCAAAAATATCCGTCGAAAAGCTGCAGTCCATTTTGATGCTGCCGGATTGGCTGAAAGCAGTTATCAGACCTGGGATTTGAGACCTTCTCAAAAGTAGAGTGATCGCAAGATCGCATTTCATCTAGGACAACCATTCCCAACTACTTGTTGTTTATTGTTTATCTCGTTGCGGTCTGTTAAACGACATGGAGATTTGATTGGAAGTGTAAGTATGACTAGTCGAACAAAGGCCTCTACAATTTTGCGGTTATGTGTGGTTCGTGGCGCATTCCGAAAAAGTTGAACAGCGCCTGAGAAATCATATATTCCGATGGGCAACAAACATGATGCAGATATACAAAGCTAGTAGCAAGTTGTTAAAACAATGAAAAGGATTGATCTCCTGCCATCTTTCTATTACCCCAAGGATGCGCCATGCATTCGTCCCACGATGTTCCATTTTACAACCCCGACTGAACCATAATGCATCTCTTGTGCAGTATCTGATTGATGCTGCAATTGGCACCAACCCCCACTTGGTCACCTTCGATCGTTCCGCGACTAAGTGCACCATGGGTATTTAGACACCCGCGGGGCAGTCACTGACTAACAAGGAACTACTAGAAGTGTCCGGCAGCCGATCGACAAGACCAAAAAACCAAACGCCCGTACGAGTAATGTCAGCTATAACAGGATTCTTCGAATGGCAGCTTAGTGATAGTGATAATCTCCCACTTGCTGAATGGGAATATACTTCTTAGACGCCATGTTCGACTCTCGATGAACCTCGGCATGATTCCAATGCATTTTTACTTTATACAAACAAAACACGAGCTCAAATATTACGATTCCGTTGGCCGACGTTTCAGCGATTTTTGCCTTCATCGGAGGCTTCAAATCAATCCACCGGGACGACAGTAGTAGCATCTACCGGGCTGACCAGGGCTCACCACCTGCTTAGCCGACGGAATTGCAGTATTTAAAATCGTGTTCTGTTTGAATAATATAAAATTGTATACTTGTTAGAACCTCATCCCATCCTTATTAATTGAAATTGATAGCGGATTCTTTTTTTGAATCAGCAAAAAATTATCATAGGACATCTGGGGGCCATATATCCCAGTAAAGAAGTCAGCTAGTTCGGTATGTATGAGGTGATTCCCCTTTTAGCGCTTACACTGCTCATAAGCTTTCATATGAGGATCAATATCGAAATTGCAGGCGTTTATGAGTTTTGTTTAGGGATGCACCACGTATTCGACTTTCAACCAGGACGGTATTAAATGAGCACTTGGTCAAAACAATGACTTGTGGAAGCAAGCCGATATTAAACTGTGTTATTATCATCCCATACAATCATAGCACAAGTCAGAAATAAAGAAGATTTGGTAAATCCAAGCGTGTACAGGAGAAGGATTTGATTCCCGGAGGATGTAAATCCCCTACCGAATGATCATTCGTTTAACTTCGAAAAAATGGGTTACGGTGATGAGTAGTTAAGGTTATGAGGAGGAAACGTTGCCTCGGTCATGAATCCTTCCACATCGTTTCGTAAGTTTGTGGTAGAAAAAGTCAAGTAAATTTCTCTTGACTGAGTGAGAAGCCTGTTAGCCATGAACCAAGAGTTCCCCTGTGTTCAATCACCACTTAGAAAAAAAAGCAGGACAAATATTTCTTCAAGAAATATTTGCTCTGCTCTTCAATGTTTGCGTAGGAAATTTCATTTTTCAGCACCATCACTGCGTTGGCGTCTCGGAGCGTTTTTATATATTGTTCTCATCAGATATTGAAGAGACAGCTGTTGACGGTCTAGCAAACTGCAGAATCACCTGCACATACTCAGACGAAAGGGAGTCATCCAAAGGCTGTAGACAGCACTTGTACAGCTTCTACAGGATTCACTGAAGGTCTGATCATGGTATGCTTGCCATCCGAGGGACCCTATTGAATTAGTCGCATTCCGATTAAGTTCACACTTCCTCTAAGAGCTTCTCCGTTCCCTTCAAGAAGGAGAGTCAGAAGCTCGTCAGAAAGAGAGTCAGAAGGAAGATGTGCCTCTGTCCCTCTTTCTCCTCCTGCCGAGCAAATAACGATTTGGGAGAGCTCATTTTTGCCAGCCTGAAGACGTTATTCAGAGATCGATAGCTGCTACGTGCACAACCTCGAAAAAGCGTCCACTGGACTCAAAGGAAAATTGCTGCCGTCTAGCAACGGCCAGCCAGCAACGGCTTCAAACGTGTATTTAGCCAAAAGCTCAAAGACGAGAGAAGGTTCGGGGAAACATCACTATCATGTGTGTTCTCCTCGACGACAACTTCGTAGTCGACTATTAGTTTCCTATGTTCGAATTCGGATAGGTACCGAACATTTACTCATTTTGAAATATTCCAGGCCATAGACAACTATGGCCAAAAGCACAGTCGCAGTACTGCCCGTTTCTCATTAACTAAATGGATTAATTCTGACTCTTTCTATACTGCCCCTTAATCGTTGCTCATCTTCCTTATAAGAAGGAGTCATTAAGATGGATTTTGGGTGGTTCCAGAAAGCCACCAGACGCGAGGTCGTGTATATGCTGTTTTCGTGATGGTGTAAACCTTTAGAAAGCTTGATTAGATTGTTTGATTCACTAGAGGAGATTGGATGGACACAGCTACCAAATTCGACCTTAAAACGGCCAAAGCGATGCTTGAACCCTGTCAATCCCGTCTCCTGAAGTAATGCAATCAATAAGCACAGAACATGGAATATCATAGAAGCTCTTCATATGTTCCTCGGGAAACTCTTCGGGAACCCGGGACCCACATTCTTGAAAACATGAGTTTGGCTATACCAGTATACAGATCCCATCTTTTAAATATGCTTCATTATTGAATTTTTAGTCACATCCTCTGGAAAGCTTATCTTATAGTGGAATGGCTTGATCTCAGGTCAGCTATTAGCACTTTGAAGAGCAAAATGAAACCCCGTCCGACTTCCGGAAGTAGTAGCGAGCGCTAAAAATCATGTTCTGGGAGCTGTTAATATCTACATAGTCGATTTTTATGGGATAAAAAAAATAAAACAACAAACGGACGTACCGTGAGTTTTGCAAAATTGTGAGACATTTTTCTGGTCATCGACGTAGTTGAACACTGAAAAATTTAAGTATACAGTAAGCATTAGTTTTGTAAAAGGTCATCTCAGAAAGAACGACAGGATCTATCAAGATGAAAAATAACGACACAAAGATTCAGCTTACTCCTAAAAGGTAGCAGTTAGTCATGGAAGTTCCCTTAGATCTGGTAAGAGGCATAAGGACAAGATGCCCGCTTTCAAAGAGAATTTTAAGAGAGTATAGTGTCTCAGAAACAATGGACTACCATACACATACTCACCCAGAAACTCTTAAACTACGTGCGGGACACTAGAAAACCTACTTCGTGTTAAGGTCATCTTGTGTAGGCAAGCTGCTGAGAAGGCTGAATCCCGATTAATCATAGAGCGGAAAAAGTTTGGCAGACGGGGCTACAGAAGGCAAGGAATGACGTTTATACAGGAACGACCGCCTCCAAACGTACGTCTTTTAACAGAGAGAGACCTGCCTTATCTTAGATATGATGAACTCAGAGCCCATGCAAAACCAATCCGTTCACTTTTGCTAAAGCAACAGCGACGGCTATGTGGCCCTTCTTAAGCTCTGAGCTAATTTTCGAGGTTCTTTATAACTTGTGAACCTCCTAAAAACTACAAATTGTTCAATCATTTCTTGAGCGGAGAAACATTTAACCTGTGCTCCCTCAGACTTTATTACGGAAATGATAATCAATGTATAGGGATCAATGTATAATATAAAATACTTAGTTGTCCTAAAATTTGAAAATTGTAAAGTTCCTACCAGGATCTGCTGGCATACGCGACTCCTTTATCACCGTCGGTGTTCGATTCTGTGATTTAGGCAGACTATAGAGAGTAATCCGATAGACTTCAGAAAAATCGAACAGGCTCTCCGATGTGAAATGGAAACGTGGCTGAAACGCAGAAGATTTTCTGTGTTCTGGATGACAATCATTTGTATTGAATTTTTTTGGATAGGATTTATCCTCTTTCTCTTTCAAGGATTGACTCAAACCAGGTGGAATCCTGTAACCACTGTTGGACAGGTCGGTTATGGTCTGTTAATAATTCATTCTGGCTCTCACATTCAATAGTTTCAAGAAGTAAATGCAAATCATCGTACTGAATAAATCACGCTGCCAATGTGATAAAGGATAAAGGATAAAGTTTTTGGCGTTAATCAATCCCGTCTGAGGGATGCGCCCTCGCAATCGACTTCCACTCAGAATCGTAGGGGCGTAATGAATGCGTATGTGGCCTATACAATGACTTGCGGTGGCCAGCCGATGTACAAGTCAGCGCTTTTATCCTCCCAGACGCGTCTGGTACCAATTCACCGACCCCGTAGGGATGGAAGGCTTGGTTGGCCTAGGCGGGCATCGATCCGGGATTCGAACCCCTGACCGTGCGTGTGATATGGTGCGCCTCTTGCCACTACACCTCCTCCGCCCGGCCAATGTGATGTTTGAGAAAATGCTTCCGGCTTATTGGAATGACATAGTAAAGACAAGCTTCAAAAACTTGTCTGACTTTGAACGACGATGATTTCCAACCTATGGAACGATGCGTCATTAATTTGGACTAGAAATTGAATGCGTGGGTGTTCCTTAAAGTAGGAAGCATGCCGTTAAGTTTTGGCGATTACCCTTATAGGTACCCCCTTGGCCCCTTCAGAATCCATCTTGCAAAAGAAATGAGATGTGTTGAGAAAGTGAATCAGAAAACTTTTTGAGCCTGAGAAAGAATCTCCTCAGGCTCAGAAAACGAACGTACCCTGCGAATTTCCACCCAGCAAATAACATATCATAGTAAATAAATAAGTAATATAAAAAGAAATAAGTGCACTTAATTCAAAAAGAGTAAAGCCGCTGACCGAAACTGAATCATCAGCATCTTCGGAATCGGTGACATTGAATACAAAACATTTGTCGGTACCATTAATTTCCAATTTGAAAGCACGTATAGACGATGACGAACCTCCTAAATGCCAATTATTAGCTCAACTTAGTTTTAATTTAATACATATTCTCATAAATGCATTGTTTTTTTAAGTAGGTACCACATCGGAAAGCCCCCTTTTTACTGACTAGTACAACCGTTCGTTACGATGGCTGCGTTCAGACCATTTCAGCTACCAGTTCGCAAAGACAGTTTTTTCTTTTTTTTCTCATCTTCCCAAAGTCTTCCTTTTTTAAACCTTGAACCTAACATCGTGATGCAAGTCAGTTTTAGCAAAGTGACCACAGAGCGGCACACAAAGCCCTTGGCCCGGTCGGCCCAAAAGATGACTTTATGAGCCGGACGACCACCGGAATGGTTCTTGCTTGTATAGCAAAGTAGAAGATACCTCAGGGTTTCGGTATGCCCACAGTTTGATGCCCACCTTTAGATAGAGGCGTTCAATCGAAGAGCGAGTTCGAAAAAGACAAAAAGTTATACTTTGCAAGAGGACGTCTTCATGGTCCGCCAAGAAACAGATTGACAGGCATTATAATTTTCATGACGACATTGGACCATTAAAAGTGGCTCTAAAGAGTCACAGCGAATTTCGAGCCCCTACTTAAAGTCGTATAAAAAATGTTAACCCATGGATACTGTGGCTACCC
>UZAF01018270.1:24810-35039 GCA_900617895.1 Haemonchus placei | reverse complement strand
ATTTGCAACGAAACCAATCCGACCACCAAAATATGTGAGTTGGCAGGATGGGTCATGGACTTTGGTAGTGGCGTTATCAACAGTTTAGAACAATAATAAGAACCACTAAAAGTTTCCGCTGATCCATCAGGTTGGTCAGTCGAAGAGAAGGCGTTGTGCCAGTGAAGCTAACAAAGAAATGAGCTAACCGTCAACGGTGCCAAAATCTTGAGACTCTGTGCAAATGATATTTCTCTTTATAAAAGGGGGCACAGCAGAAACAGAAGCAATTGGACTCAATGTGTGGTGTCGCTTACGCTCCTGTGCTGTATACATTCAAAACAAATTGAAGGGCTAACCGATCGGTTCTTTTCCGCCTTACGTCTGTAGGGATTCCAGTGTGGGTTGTTAGACAGGATTGGAAGAGAAGAGAAAGGCGAAAGAATGGATTAATTGAATTTCAAATTCTTCATATAGGAAAATGTAGTACCATGCCAGTATCGATCGAAGTCACAATGTCGAAGCACCCGCCCTCCAAGCACTCCATTCACCTACCCACCAATTCATTGCTTCACCAAAAGAAGGAAGTGTAGGATAGAGCTAGGTCCTCCATATCACTACCTTTATCGTAATCATAAACTTCTCGGACGGACAGACATACAAACCGACAAACCGACAAACCGACAAACCTACAAACCGACACACCAAGTTACTGCTTTATAAATAAGAAGGAAGAAGGATAAGAAGGATACTATACCGATAACAACTGAGAAAAAGTGTTCAAAGAAGCTGATTTCGGAATACCCTCATTACACCCTTCACTTTGGTGGTGAAGCTTAGACAATTAAGAACCTTAACACGTCATGGGCTCTCACGATCGCAGATAAAGAGTAATAATATGATATAACTGGATTCTTTGAAGTTTTTGCAATCTCCTCAGGAGCTTCGGTCATACCTACTCTTTGTTTAAATTTCAGAGCGCTCGCCTAACGAAATTGTCCATTGCAGTTTTAATTCAGCATTCCTTTGTGAGCCCTATACAATGAATTACTCTATTTTCACTGCCATGAAGCGCTCTCATCAGCGAAAAACTTCATAATTGCTGCTAGGCTAGGAACAGTTCATGCCAGTAGGCTCGATGTTTCAAGACAGATTTTCACTTCCACACAGTGTCCTAACATAACATTTTGCAGTGCGGCTTAACAAAAATTTGATGGAAAATGGAATTTTCGAGTGCAAAAATTAAACTGGAAATGTGATTGCACAATCCAGTTTCAGTCCCAACAGTAACTTCAAAGGAAGTGTTCTGGGAATCAAGGTGCATGCACCGTGATCATGACCNTCTTGCCACTCTCTGAAGACTTACAGCAAGTAGGTATTGCAGCTAGCAGGAACAGCAACCGCATTCCAAAAGCGACGACTAAAAATACTAATGCACACTATGAACGTGTGTATAAATTGGTGATACTAAACTGTTATCAGATGAAGTGTGTTTACATACCTCGCAAAAGTTTCAGTTGACCTTACATTCTTCATGAAGATTCAATGCATCGTGATATGCAGCCATATGAATTACACATGCAAAAATCCTAATTCTGACTTCAAATTCAAAGTCTACTTGTTTATGTACACACTAGTAGGGTCGCCAGGCTTACGCCAGACCTGATTACTTACTTTTGCAAACTAATTAAGAATGTGGTTAAGGGGGGGGGGGCATCGCTTTTATTCAACGCTGAGGGCTTGAGTGCGGGGAAGGACGGATAGCCGACCCTACCCATGCTTCGAGTCGGTTCTAGGCGAAAGAACATGGTTTTCACCTAAGCCTCAGGAGCGGAGGAGCACTGGGGTGGGAGCAAGTTGATTACCTCGAACAAAAAGCTAGCATGAATTTCTCAGAGGTCATGAGATTGCCTGAATCAGGATTTGTATTTAGATAACAACTGACGACTTTACTCCTACCTAACACCTTAGGCGGGATGGATGCATTCCTTGACACGAGTCGTCCTTAAGAGGGTTGGCAGAATACCAGATGAAGCACGGCTCAAAGAGTGCTTATATTTAAGTTTTCACCTCAGGCTTGTGATATGGGAGGAGTTTGGGCAGACCGCCGAAAAATATGGAACAGCCTTTCTTCGATAGCAAAAATCAAATATTGGTGCATAGTCAATTTAGCTACGACTTTTTTGAATTCCACTTTATTGGGATAACCAATCGACCCCTTAGTTTTTTTAGAAACAGTTTTCTTTGCAGCTCTAACCTCCCAGTCTCCGCTGAGGTACATCGAGGCTCTGCTCTTTCGCACTTTCTCCACTAATATTCTTGTCATCATGAATGCCATTACACGAGATCTTTAGCATCCAGCGCCGTGGTTGCTTTCTTCTTCTTTTTTTTTTTGATGAAGTCGCTTGCGAATAAAAGGTGTTGAGGAACACATGGAAGCTTGTTACAACTGCCGACCGCTGCTTTGACCTCGGCTGGGCCGGGGTCAGAAAGACCGGATACATGAAAGTGATGAAAGCACTATCAAGTTGATAGCACTAAGCTTCAAAGTACATCTTCTTCAAATAAGTGCAGCAATCGCGTCTAACGGCAGTCTAGCCTCTGAGCTTAGTTCACATGTGACTGCGGGATTTTCTAAATTACTTGATGAATGACGTTCTTTTCGTCAAGAAAATGCCAGAGCACCTCAAATCAATGATTTACAGGACCATTCGCGATTAATGGTGCGGAATGCTGAAAAGGGCTTATGGAAGTGGAATGGTTGGTTGTAGTTACGGGTGTGTGTCAAGTCGTGCGTCCGAGGGTGCGCGCGGCAAATTGCGCGGCGAAGTTCGTGGCGAATTTGGACGACTCCGGCGCTTATCATAGGGGCCCAAATCTGAAGTAGGGTAGATTAGTAAGGTCAGCTGATCATACTATTCTACTGTACTTAAGATTTGGGCTCGAATAATAGACGCTAATGTCGTCAGAATAGATATGAACTTCGCCGTGCAATTTGCCGCGCGCGTCCTCGGACGCACGACTTGACCGTCCCCCTGTAGTTACACATTGTACCGTATTCGCCACGATGCACTGAAAGAGCGTTCCTGAGTAATCTTCGCTGCTGATGAAATGCGCGAAGCTCGCTCCTAATGGTACGGTCGTCTCGTATGCGCAAACGGAAACGGTATACGTAAAATCGTCCTTGGCCTCCAGGTGCTTGAAAAACGGTCTGAGAGCCAAAGTAGAGCTCCCCTAGTACCTTTCGTGAGAACTTCGAATTATTTTGTTTTCATCCGACCACGCATTCAATCGTGAGAAGTGCCGACAGCACACCATAAACGCGGACCCCTGAGAAGAAAAGTGGGATAAAGTAAAAGAAGAAATGCACTAGAAGTTTGAACCTTTTTAACCATCTTTCCTTATTTCTGTATTTCTGTATTTCAGCGCCGCTTGATAAACCTTTCGAATCCTTACTCTGACGTGTTTAAGTATACCTTCTTCTGCTTGAACGTGACCAGGGTAAAGATGCGAGCACTCGCTATAGATGCTCAACCCTATCGCAGCCTCATCCCATTTCTGCCTAATACATTTGGTCCAATTGCTTCCTGTACTAAGGTTGCGAAAGAACAGTTTCCGTTCTCGCACCCTCACTGAGAGATCCTGTGATCCGCTAAGTCCATAGCACCTCTAATTGTAAGACCTCACCCTGGATAAAATGAATCTTCGGGAAACCCGAGTTAAAGGCACAGTTCACGAAAAAATGGTTTCGGAGATTTGCACATGGTTTGTATTCTACGCCCACTCTGATACCAATTGTGCAGGAATGAGGTCGGACAAAGGTCTGGATAGGGCACAATAAGGGGCCGGAGAGTGAGCCACGGTCGCCCTCTGCCCCTCGCTAGGCTGACTACGAAATCTAATTGCCGTTCACCACTTTCGCAGTGGAGCGAAGTTGGTGAAAAATCGATAAGCTGGTTGGCAAATTGCCAGAGACGGTCAGCTGGTCGACCGCCTCCTTCTGGTACAAGTATTCGGCTGTATTTCTACTATTCGACTAATGTTCTGCTCTATTCCGTTTTAGTAAATTATTCTCAGCCGTCATCAAAAGGATCAGGCCCAATAATCTCAAAATCTTAATATCGTCAGTAGGATTAATAATATTAACGAAGAAGCCAAAATCAGCCGTTTGAGCGTGTTGTGTGCAATGGCAGACATTACGTCGCATCCGCCTACTCGCCTGAAAATTCCCTTAACCGCCGTTTTTCCATTATGAGACTCGTCCAACCCCTTTTTCTCTTTTTTCTTTGACCGTTTATACTTCTCTTTTTTTCGCTGTTTTTCGCGTTTTATGCTTTACCATTTTTCTAATGTAGGCCTTACCTATCACTATCTGTGAAATACCGGATATCCCTAAATTATCGTGAACGGTGCCTTTAAGCAATCAATAGCACGTTTCACTCCGAAAATTGTCGAATAAAACGTCCAATGCTGGAAAGATATAGCTAATTTATAGAATTTTGCTAAGTGATATGCCCTTCTAACTTCCCAAAGATGCAAGATAGGCTGTATTTTGAGCCAAGTGCTATAAACATACCAGCAGTTTTTTCGTTTTCGAGTCAATTTTCGTAGAAATTCAAAGAAATAGTTGGACAATCTAAGACCAGGGAGGTAGATAATGGGTCGGTTCCTTCTAAACGTTTATTCTTTCTAGGCTATTTCGGTCACATGGGGAATGGCTACCATACTTTGCATTATATCACAATTCCAGATGTATCTTCTCGTTCTCCTTCTGGTCATCGCGTCCGTTTCTGCTCCTCTGAATGGAGTAAGAAAATGTCTTTGTTTACCTCTCGAAATGATGAGAAAACGATACAAAGCAACACCATGTGGGAAAATCATTGCCCATCATTGGTACGCTGATTGAGAGCATTCCTTTATAGAAGGTCAAAAAATCATACAGCCACTTGACTAGGGCCCTCTCTATGAGAGGAATACTCGACGGCGGGAGAATGCGGTTTGTGTGAGACTCAGCACCTACAGTTACACTGATAGTTTCTCGAACAATCGTATATAACGTGATGATTCCGATTTTGATTACTTTTGTCTTTGATTGATTATCACTAGCTGATTATCACTTCCTGCCTCTGACCACTGTGAAGTATGTAGCCAAGTCCACCTCATGGCTGAAGGTGAGCAATTGCAGAAGTATGTATGCCCGTCTTATAAGAGGAGTTGCGTCCAAATCAGCTAATCTCTGAAGGTCGCTGGCTAGCTAGGAGTCCAATGGCAGCAATGCTTTCGACAACTTCCAGAACGACGCATGTCTAACTACCACATTGTTTTTTGACAACGGAAAACAATTCCTCCTGTATCGGTGTAGAATGATTCAACGGGGCTATTAATAAAGCTATGTGGATGAACGCATGAGTTTTCGGGGATATGATGCATATTTCAGAGCATTGGAGCAAGCCATGATGACGTAGCGCCATTGCCTGCTCAAAAGGTGCGGCAAGGACTCTTGCAGCGCCAGGGACACCATCCGTGAAAGATGACCTTCTGTTAAACGACAGAATGCCGCTCAGGAAGAGTGATAGAATAAGTTCGAAAAAGAAAGCGATGGACGGACGACGATGGATATTGGCCATTTTCTGAAGAGTTTTTTATCAATGCCATTTCGTAAAAATAAATAATAACATAAACTTAAGACAATAAACGCGTTTTTGATAATAGAATAGCCCTCCAACAGCATTCACTGCACACGAACATCTTTAGCATCGCTTGAGCAGATTGACTGACCATATTAATGAGGGCAAAGCAACACTCTCACAGAGGTTATGGACAAAACGCTTAACAGAGCACCAAACTTTCCATGAAGCCTTGAGTGAACTCTTAGGTATATCATAGTTTTCGAAATTCTGCCCACAAAAACAGGGTGTGAAATTGAGAGATACTTCATGGTTCTATGCGCTTCGCGCCTCGGATCCACTGGTCTTTTATAATTCGTCCAATTTGTAGTTATTTCTTCACATTACGTCCTCGTCCTGAAAATGAGTATGCTAACATGGGAGAATACTTGGTCACAGTGGCCGTTCAACATGATATGTATATCGCCGTAATTGATTTTGACTCTGACTTCAAACCTGCGTTCTAGACCTGCTAAACTATTTCGGGAGCAAAGTTGCGGCACCAATTCCCTTGTGTTAGACCACCTACCGAACGGATGAACGAATCGAACAAATAGGTCGATAAGCAACGGTGAGGCAACTGGTAGGTTGGTTGACTTAACTTCATGACATGGTTGGATCTTTGATGAATGGATTGACCCTCATTTTGCTTTTCTACGGAATGCGACCTAAACGTTTGTAAAACGTTTTTGAGCTCATTATTGACTATCGACTGAACTTCTCCACCATTTAGGATTTCGGGGAATATTAACCCGAGCTCACTGATCAGATAGATATGCCCTCTACTCAAAATGGTATTTCGAATTTTTCAGAAGCCCCTGTACCTGGAGGGCGGTCTAATTACTCATGTGACCAGAGCTCGGCTTGGAGGGAATGCTGTTCCACATTAAAGAGAGACAGTCCCCACAGTAGAACGATTGTCGGTCGATTATGTGCACATATGATTATCCCTCTAACTGCTAAATATTGGGAAACCCTTGAGGTTAACCTGGTGATGCGGTGGGAACCGATACCACGACTAGAATCGGAACTCTGAATGCACCTGCGACTTGCATAGAGATTATCCTCTATGAAGCCTTCGTTGTTGATTTTCTGCGTCATCCAGTGGAAATCAGTTTTGTGCAATGAAGTGTTCTTATATTCAAAGTAACTTCTCCTTACAAATTCTCCGCTAACCTCCAGAAGTCGATCTGTTGGTTTTGCACCCAATAGTTACAATAACATAGCACATCATTATTTTCCAAAAATAGACTAAGAACAAGTCGAACGCTCAATCCTTCCCTCACCTTCCTTCATGTCTCGCAGATGACACTCTGTTGTGGTTAAACAAAGCATGTATTCTCACGTTAGGCTATAGGCTCTGATACCTGCACAGTAAAATTGAAACTCATAGGCCAAGTTGCAGAGTTGGAGCCTTTGTTGGACCTTGAAACCTTTACATCCCCAAAGAGGTACGAGATTCCTCTTGCGATGAGTCCGATGATGAGATGATGATGTGATGGGTCCGCCGTCTTTATTATCATCAGGCGACCACAGAGAACCACAATGATCGAATATCACGGACTCGTCTACCTTGCAGTTGATCGCGAGTTTCTCTACATGGCATCAAAAGATATGGTTGAGAAGCCTCTTCATAACCTTTTGTTCCTTCCTGAATGGTTCTCATGTTATGCTTCTAAAAGTCCTCCGTTAAATATGATGACACCAGCTTCAGGCAAAACATATCGTTCGTAACACGCTGGTTCGTCGTTGAAGAACGTTTTGGTTCAATGAAACATTTGGCACTTTACTCTTTAAAATCTCTGAAGCCCATTCTGAACGAATTTTAGAAATTCTTCTTCTTGATGAATGGAGTTCCATCATTATTGTTAGGCCGGTGAAGGGCAAGGAAACTTTCTTGAAATATATTTCCTGTCACAAAGATGGCGATTTATATTTCAGTGTTCCTTAGATATTTGGGGGGCTCTACAAATAGTCAATATCAAGCCCAAGAACGTTTTGTAAGCTTTAGGACGCATTTCACGGACACGCAAACGATCGCATGCATCCGATTTGAGGTAGCGTATTTAACTTAATGTGGAACGTTCTTGTTCTGTTCTTCCCAGGAACGTTTGGCAGATTTGGAACGCAGATTTGAGACCAGTGTTCACCGCGGCATACATCTCCTCTCGAATGGTCACTACCACCGAGTATTCTTCCCCTATAAATTGAGTAAGAATAGCTGAGTATAGATGTTAATGTGCTATTCTTACTCAATTTACAAGGGAATGATACCTAACAGTACCTCGAAAACACTCTTCAACTTTCTTTGAGGGACACTTCTCCACCTCAGAGATATCGCCTAGCCGTTTTTTTATCAGATGTTGCAGTTTTCCTTTCTCTACTTGAATATTGACTTTACTTTTTCTTGTGACGGTTTTTTAGCTTTTATCATTAATCACAAAATGCGATATGTTGTAGACTAAACGTTTTTACTTAACGGTTCCTAAAGAACAGTGTTATGTCGCTACTGTAAATATTATTATAGATGTTTATAAAGTTAAAGCTAAAAATGAAGTTATCAGCGCCTCAGTCGTCTCTCAAACGAGTGATAGTGGATCGGATTGAATTGTGCCGCCCATTGTCTGGTTCTATGTTTACCAGACATATTATTTAGAGTTAAAACAGATGGCTCCCTCCTCTAAAGGTAAAGGTGTTACGGATGCCTCGGCTATTAGTTACAAACAAAAGGTAGTCCCACCAACGCCATCACAGTCCCCACAACCCAGTCATCCATACAATGCTCGCTTTAGATCTCGACGGACTTCTCTTTGATCCTGCTTCCACAGCTCAGAGCACCTATGGCAGAGCGTAAAATCTGCTTAATAACGGTGCGTTTTGTGTAAGATCATTTCAGTTCAGATCAAGCAAACTTCTCAAACGACTACTGCCGACTCAATGTCGCAACCGTTCGTTGTCGACATGATCAGTCCTCAAACGACAAGCAGATTTTTCGGCGCAATTTCAACTTATGCCCGCGTACTGGAGTGGGCAATTCGCTGAGTGTTGTCATTCTCAACAAACGGATGAATCTTTTTTTTGACAGCCCACTAAGACACACCTTCTTTTACACCTTTCCTTCATTTCTGGAATCTGCTCGGACTTGTAGAGGGGGAGTGGAAGCAGAGCGCCTTTGACGCGACTGTATGATAGCAGAATGATGCCCTTGCCCAGCTTTCACACGTCTCAATATTGTTCATCGTCGTGTTTTGAATCACAGATGTGTTCGCTGCCTTCAGAATAAATTTCATATTTTTAACTGTTCTGTACAATAGTAAAAATGGAGCAATTATGCTGCGTGCATGCTTACTTGCCTCAAAAGCTTCCGCACAGTGCTCTCATTTGCTCGTGTTAGGATGCCAACCGGAACTGTAAACCAGTTACTACCACAACAATAAAGTCGATGGATTTCCAGAGATCAACTAGCGCTAGACTTCTAAGGATATTACAAACGGCCCCTTTCTAGGCAGAGGCGCTCAGATAGAATTAGATAGCTCACTCGATTCCTGAACATGTGACCACCGAGTAAGAATCTCGAATACCTGAATAGGCTCTGCTGTCGTACTCATCTTCAAACAGAGTGGGGACGCGATGAAATATTCCAATGACCCGAGGATGACTGCTCGCACGATGAAACCGTACGAGCGGTTAATCCCTGTCACAAGAGCGCTTCAGCTTCATGCCAGAAAGTTCTACCGTGGATGCCACACTCATAGCCAAACAAGTGACGCAGAAGTATCGAGAAAGGCGTAGACACTGCTGACTGACCTCCCCCGATTTGGATGTAGCGTTCGACACCTCTCGTGACAACTCCTCCGGAGAGTGCTACGAACACACCCTTCGAAGCACCTGATCTCCCTAGAAATGTACGATGGTTCCGAGGCGGTTATATCCCACTTCGCTCCTCACCATAAGTAAAAGATGGCACGGTTTGTGTCGTGCCGTTCGGACGACTTAATGGTCGGCCTGGTGTGGGTGCCCGTAGTCCCGCCGGGAAAGGCACAGTACGCTGTAGAGAGCAAGGGTTGCAACGTCGCCGTCATCGTCGCAGCCCGCCCTTCGCCGTCTTCTGGTACTATTCGACGTCAACGCCATCGACGTAGCCGCAATGGTTCCCGTCACACCACTCTGTTCCCATCTACCAGTAGTGCCATTGCTGCTAATTCTGTCGCAAGTAAGGAACATCAGGATGAATGGTCGGCAGTTATGGAAGGACCTTGGAGCAGCAGTGCCAGATGGAGCTTGGGATGACTTGGAAGACCGTGGATGAGGATCAAGCAGGGTCGTACCCAGTCCATAGGTTGACTGTGGTTCTATGTTTATGTGTATTTTTCATGTCTGTTCTCATAGTATTGTTCGTAACGTAACATTTATTTTTACACGCATATGATCCCTTTTCCATTCCATACGTTGTTTGCCATAAAACAGTATGATTTATAATGTGTGCTCTTCGCACGTGAAGTGTGGCAATAGGGTGTGGGAGGTTAGTCTCGACTGACATTACTTCGCGCCGAGGTGCGAAGTGACCTCATTAATGACTAACCT